>CAWZYM010000216.1:400000-415000 GCA_963966185.1 Rhabditoides inermis | reverse complement strand
ATTAGTGAGAAATCATTTGCATTACATTTTTTTCCAGGATGCGATGGTGGATGAGCCGGCAGAGCAGCCGGACGGGCGCACTCCGTCCTCATCGCTCGTTCCCATGGAGGAGGAGCAGGAGCAGACGGAGCCGGAGGTGAGGATAATGGGTGCATGCAGTAGGGCCAAGGTCTATTAGGCTAACGCGGCGGGAACACAGTTGTTTAGTTAGAAATCTAGGCTGGTGTGACAATTATTTCGCGTTTATGTTTTCTGCGCGGTGGTTTACGAGAAAACGGGATGTTGTGGAACGTGTTTTGAGCGTTGTAATAGAGATAACTCAGTAACTCGGTATGATATAGATGGGGTTCGACGTTGTTTTGTCAACATGAAAACATCATTCAGCGGGTTTTGATATTTCTCACCCTAATGTCTCTCGTGAAAAGAATGAAACTGATCAGCGAGCCTACTCTGAACGTTTGTGCGGGACAAAACGATGTTGTTTCAAACGTGTAGAACGAAAGATCTACGTGTATGGTGTATGTCTATGTCATATGCAGAAATTATCATTGCACGGGCCTAACGAACAATACTATTATTAAAAGCAGGCTTAAAGAAATAAGCGCAAATTATATAACTTATAACTTATGCTTTATCGAGCACCGCGTAGTGTAGTGGTTAGCGATGTTCGCTATGCTCGGTTGGTCAGGGGTTCGTTCCCCTTCCCGGGTGCTTGACCGTACCAAGGTGATAAATTGGTAGCAGAGAGAGAGAGAGAGAGAGAGAGAGAGAGAGAGAGAGAGAGAGAGAGAGAGAGAGAGAGAGAGAGAGAGAGAGAGCGAGAGAGTGGAGGACGAAGGGAGAGAGGGATTTGATCAATAGCTGTAAATGGTTTTCGACAGTTGTAAGCATTCTCGTGTAGCTGACTGCGACAGGCCTAGGTGGACTGGTGTGATGTAAGTATGTTGTTTGCAGGCCCGTCCCATGCCTGCCCTCCTTGCCCACAAGACTGATGACGTGGAGGAGGAGGAGATGGAGAGGGGAGAGGAGGAGGAGATGGAGGGGGGAGAGGAGGAGGAGATGGAGGGGGGAGAGGAGGAGGAGATGGAGGTGGAGGATAAGGAGGAGGGCGAGTGCGGGATGCAAGACGGAGAGTGCAGATTACAGGTGCGTTTCCGTATTTGAACTATATAGTTGCATCATTTAATCTGAGCGTTGTTCGGAATTAGCTATTAGAGAGGGCGCGCAGCGCCCTCTCTTTTGGCTTAGGATAGGGCTCGCGCCAGAATTTTCAAGAAGCTGTATCCAAAAATCATGTTAGCAGGAATGTGAACTCATTCAATTCATGTTAGTTAGATTCGCACGGGTCCGTAGGCCAGTCGTGTCCGGTAACGCTGACTCTCTGCCGAAAGCGTACTCTCTCGGCGTTTTCTGCCCGTGTTCTCCAACTCGCACTTTGAGTGTAGTTCGCCCCGCCGCCGCCAGCGTCTAATTCGCGCCGGGTTTGCGTTGTTTTGGGTCCGCCAACTATAACCAGGAGAAAGAGCGCAGTAGGCGCGACTCCGAACGGTAGTGAGAAAATATGTGGGGAAAACGTTTTTGTGAAACGTAACGGCGATCCGAAACGTAACGAGTGATCTGTGGTTCAGGAGAGTAAGAAGAGAGAGAACGGCCGAGAGTGTGTGTTAGTATTTGTAAACGTTGATAGAAGAGCAGAAAATATAAAGAGACAGTGAGAGAAGGGCAGAAGAGAGAGAGAGAGAGAGAGAGAGAGAGAGAGAGAGAGAGAAGGAACAGTGAAAGAGAGAGAAGGGACGAAGAGAAGGAGATAACACAGTGAGTGAGAGATAGTAGTTTTTTGATAAAATCCATATGAATAGTCATAATTCAGCACATATTCAAAATTTCTATGAAATTCAACAAAAGCACATATATTATCTGTTAAAAAGTACTTGCGTAAAGATATTAAGTTTGTCTTGACCCAATTCAACAAAAGCGCATGCATAAAACGTTTACAAATACTAACACAAACCTGCGCATAACGGACAGTGGACACTAACAGATGAAATATAACAATACAAATGAATAACGTCATACGTCCATATTAGAGAGAGAGAGAGAGAGAGAGAGAGAGAGAGAGAGAGAGAGAGAGAGGAGAGAGAGAGAGAGAGGGGAGAGAGGCGCAGGTTTGTGTTAGTATTTGTAAACGTTTTATGCATGCGCTTTTGTTGAATTGGGTCAAGACAAACTTAATATCTTTACGCAAGTACTTTTTAACAGATAATTTGCGTTTGCAACCAGAATGGTGAAGTTGCGGCGGAAAGTGCATTCATTCGCATTTTTGCGCGTCTACCACGCATCTTGCTGGTTTAGCTTCTTTCTTTTTGCGAGGCTGTTGTGACAGATTTCTCGCGCGACACTCTCTCTCTCCGACTTCGAGTGGACACGCTACATATTGTGCACCCCAGTGGCTCGCTGACTCGCGTGAATGTCTTCCCGTCTGCGTCTCTCGCGTACACTGTCTCGTCTGCTCACTCATTTCTCATTTTCCTCTTCCTTTCTCAGCACTCGTTGCGGCTTGTCCGGAACATTGTGTTGGCTGGCGACTGGGCTATTCAGCTCTGGCCACATTTCTCCCACACTCCCTCCCTCCCTCCCTGTTTCAATCCACTCCCAGCGACCTCGAATTGTGTCTCCGATTCTCGGCTTATCCTCTGTGATTCCCCTCTCCTGCTAGTATTGTATTCGCGCTCTTATTTTGGAGGGAACTGGTATCTGAAAGTTATTGATGATAGAGGCATAGAGGGAGGGAGGGAAAGAGGTGCTTACCATCGAGTCGAGTTTGCACATAACAGTGGTGCCAAGGTGAGATGATACAATTGAACTGGTTTTGTTGGTGTATTATGTGAATTACTGTTTTCAGAAGCTGGACCCGGAGGCGATCTTCTCTCGGCAGGAGAGGATCGGTCGGGGCTCGTTTGGCGAGGTGTTCAAGGGCATCGACACGAGGAATGGACAGGTGGGGAGAGGGAGTTGAGAACCGTGTTCAGCTTTCGCCATGCCATTGAACGTGCGAACTTAAGTGTTATGTGATTTTGACGTGTTCCGTATTTTGCGTGTTAGGTTAGTGAGAAGTTAATGCACAAGATGTTTGCTGGATGTCGTGTTCATGTTTTATTTCCTTTTTGATTGCTTTCAATTTTAGGTAGTGGCGATCAAGGTGATCAATCTGGAGCAGGCGGAGGATGAGATAGAGGATATCCAGCAGGAGATTCAGGTATGGTGGGGAGGGAGAGAGAGAGAGAGAGAGAGAGAGATAGAGACGTAACCCCGTTCCAGGTGCTGTCGCAGTGCGACTGTCCCTACGTCACCAAGTTCTATGGCAGCTACTTCAAGGTTGGTGTTTTGTTAATGTTCGCTCATTTTACTGGAGAAGTGTATAGCGTGGTTTTTAAGATCCTAGGATAGAAATATTGCGACAATCAGTTTCCTAATCCGTTATACCGTATTCCACGTTCTCTTCACTTCAAACCATTTTTCTCAGGGCTCTAAGCTGTGGATCATCATGGAGTACCTGGGTGGCGAGTCGGCGCTGGACCTGACGAAGAGTGGCAAGCTGGACGAGAACCAGATAGCCGTCATCATCCGGGAGATCCTCAAGGGACTCGAGTACCTGCATGGAGAGAGGAAGATTCACAGGGACATCAAGGGTGAGGTCAAAATTTAATTTGTTTTCATTTATCTGGCATCGCGTTATTTGAACATACACACGTACCGCCGAGAAGCAAAAGTGTTCCATCTTGTTTGTTGTTTAAAATTGGGTGTCTGAACTATGAAGGAAAATGCGCATACGGTTTTCAGCGGCGAACGTGCTGGTGTCTGAGCACGGTGACGTGAAGGTGGCCGACTTTGGAGTGGCCGGACAGCTGACGGATACGGTGGGTCGATAGGGGTACGGTAGTGAGCGTAGTGTATACTGTATTGGTAGAAATGTGTTTCATTGGTTTTACAAATCACAAGTTAACCGAATGATTGACTACCTTATTAGAAGCGATACTGTTTTTTTTCGGGAAGAAATGCGTTTTATCTGTTGTACTAATGCGGACATTGGTTACATAACTTATTATTTGATCAGTTCTTTATAGAATCTGATTTGCTTGAGTAAATTATGTTGTATGTTGTAGATGAAGAAGCGGATCACGTTTGTGGGCAGTCCGTTCTGGATGGCTCCGGAGCTGATCAGACAGGACAGCTACGACTTCAAGGTGGGCGAGGGGGGTTGGATTGGATAGGGTTGGGAGAAAGAGACACTCATCGTTTTGTAGTGAGGTTTTTAGTTAGGTGAATTGTATGTTTCGACTATAACATACTTGATGACGGGATTATTTAACTAATTGACCAGTAGCATCACCATCACTGAATACGTATTTTATTCACCATCAGCATCGTGTATTATATTCAAATGTTTTGCAGGTGGACATTTGGTCTCTGGGCATCACGGCGATCGAACTGGCGAACGGCGAGCCGCCCCACTCGGACCTCCACCCAATGCGCGTCCTCTTCCTCATTCCAAAGGTGGGCTGGCTTGGTTTGTATTGAATATGAGAATATGTTGATTGGACATTATTTGTTGTGTGATGTTGTGTGATCATTAATGTTTTGAAGATGGTTGATATGCTTCACTATTTCGGGCTCGTGCATTGAAGAAGACAGAGGGGAGGGGAGGGGAGTGCGCGTGAGGAATACGTGGTGAAGCGAGTTCCTCCTGTTCTGTCCCTCAATAGCATATAAATACTAAATAATAGCATATTTTGCACTGGTTGTGTTATTGCTGAATAGGCAGGCTAAATGCTGTGGAGTGGAACGCTTCAGTAGTAGCTGGGTGAAGCAGAGAGAGAGGAGGGAAACAGAGAGAGAGAGAGAGGAGGAGGAGGAGAAGGAGGGGGATTTGGGCGTGTGAATCCGCTACATATGGCAATAGCTGTATTGCGAATGACGTTGCTTCTAGAGACGACCCGAAAGTCCTGAGAATCAGTGTGGAGAAAGGGGAGAGAGAGAGAGAGAGATTTTTGGAGGGCAGCTCACTCAGATTTGAGTCAAACCGCATAATTGACGGATGGAGTGAGTAGGGGGATAGGAGTTCCTATTACATTTAGCTCTCCGCAGATGAGTGTATTCCTGTATCTGAGTACTTCCGGCTCTGGCTTTCATTTCGGGATTGGCTGTTTTGAATGATGGAGTGCAGGGGCGATGCGGAAATGTTCAAACAAATTGCGAAGGTGGATTTTTTATAGTTCCGCGGATAGAGATTGAACTGTGGTTTTAAATGGATCTGTTCGGTTTCTGACCAGCGTAGAGATATGATTAGTTCTTGCCGAGAGATTTTTGCACGCGATTTGTTTCATAATTATTGGCTGAACGAAGTTAGAGAGCGGGCGCAAGAGACGAGAAAGGGGTTTCCGGTTTCCTTTTTGCGGCATGACACATAACGCGAATTATTTAGAAGAAGCTGATGTTTCAAAAGTGTTGCAGATTTCGTGGGAGGGAATATTTGAAGACGCAGATGCAGAAAAAAAAAGACACGAAATATAGAGCATGATCAATGGATAACATAGATGTAGAATAAGGAAGAAACATTCTGTGTCTCAGCGCAAAAAGTGACGGAGTCTGGATGTGCGGTGCTATTGCATATGGAATCAGGATAAATAGAGGGAGAGGGAGGGCATTCGTCTTGCAGACCATACCAGTTACCAGTCCGTTGCAGAACCCTCCGCCGCAGCTGATGGGCCCGCAGTGGTCGCGGCCCCTCCGCGACTTTGTCCAGCTATGCCTCAACAAGGATCCCGACAATGTAAGTTTTGGTTTTGAAAAAATGTAGTGGTATTCTAATATTTATGATTTGGTTATGGATATTGTGTTTGGGTGAGCGCTAACATACACTCCGACAATGATATACTTCGAAAATGTGTGAATGTCTTTAAAAAGGTTATATTTGTATTATGATTGGTGGTTCTATCCTGTATTCTATCCTGATTATGAGTGAGTGATAGTGTTTGTGATTAGGACCAGTGGACAAGACACATATGGGATACTTCTTAGGAGTAATGTGCACGAGTAGTAATTGGTGTGGTACGTATGATTAGTGGCTATGCGCTAACAAAGATCTAGATAAAGCAATCGATAAATTGGACATTCGGGGAATTGTGTTGTAGTAAAGAGGTGGCTGAAGCGCATGTACAGTGTGTGTTTATGATGCTTATCTTTGCAGCGTCCGTCTGCGAAGGAGCTGCTCCGGCACCCGTTCATCCGGCGGGCCAAGAAGAACAGCATACTCGTCGAGCTGATCGACAGGGCCGCAGAGTATCGGTGGGTACATGAGTACATGAGGAGGGAGGGAGGGAGGGAGAGCGAGAGGTGCAGAGTTGTATCAGTAAACATTTTATGCATGCGTTTTCTTGCATGGGACCATTTGATCACATTTGACGTGGAACATATAGTTTGTATTTTACCAGTCGGAGTTGCGACTACGGCGCTGCTCTTCCTGGTTATAGTGGGTGGGGCCTATATATAGTGCAAACTCGGCGCGTCTCACATGATAGGTCCTACCTGGGGGAGTGGCGCATGAGGGTCACTTATAGACGGATGGACGGACAGGCCGTTTTCTTTATATCAGGAAGGATTATTTGTCAGCCGTCACGACGACACTGTTCGGGTGCGGTCGAAGCGGTCGACGCGCGGATCGATCGACAGGCGGGGAGAGGGAGTGGAGAGGGGCGAGAGGAGACAGCACAGGGAGCAGGAGACGGAGGAGGAGGGGGAGAACAGCCCCAGCGGCACCATTGTCAAGGTGGGTTGGCGGTTGGAACGAAGGTAGAAGTAGAAGGTTCGGTGAAATGCTCTCGTCATGTTCATCAGAGCAACATGTTAGTGGAAAACGTATTGCTGGTTTGAGATGGTGAAAAGAAGTTTCACTGGCATTCTTCATGTTTGTTGCGCTTTTGTAAAGATTGGTGAATGAAACTTTCACATGACGATGTTTGTTTTGAGTCGCAGTCGCAATCGCGAGTGGCTGGACTGCGCGAGCAGAATGGCGGCGGTTCGTATGGACCACACGGCAGCCACGGATCGGCGGGAAGCCACCACTATACCGAGACCACGACCATTTTGCTCGGAGGAGGAGAGGGCAAGGGAAGTCCGACCGAGCAGCACCCGGTGGGTATGAGTATAAAGGCAGAGGGCAGCGAGAACGAGGTTGTGGTTGTGAGTGGAATGGGGAAAAAGCAGTAGCAGCCGTGGCGATGTGCAGTGAGAAGAGGTAGTTTGGAAAAAAGTGTGCGAAATCGTTGGCTTGTCTTGTCGTTGGTAGAGAGAAGGGAGTTGTATATTTTTGCAGGTAGTCAACGGACAGCCGGCGTCGACGGATGACGTGGAGGAGGAAGAGGTGGAGGGGGGAGAGGAGGAGGGCGCGGGCAGGATGATGGACGAGCACAGAGAGAAGGCGGCAGCCAGTCGCATTCAGAGCGCCACCGACCAGGTATGTGCACAATCGCGGTGCGTTCCGGAATTCGTGAACGAGAACGGATTGGATCATTTGATCCGAGCCCTCTTCAGACTGGCGTTCTTTCCTGTTCTTTATTTCATTTTCTCTGCATTTTGAGGTCTTAACTTCGCCAGCCATAGTTTAGGCCTTGTTTGGGGCATATTCGAGTCTTGTTCAATGTCTGATTGTGAGGGCGGAACGCAACATTTGTCCCAAACAAGCTCAGTCAATCGAGGTTCAAACCCTAACCCCGAATCTAAGAAGCCCCGTAAACGATGCTGTACAATACAAATGACGACGCTTCTAGTGCGCGTCTGAGCAGTTAGCATTAGATCGGGGCAAATATGCGAGTCTCTGGAAAGTATGCACATTTCAATTGCAATCCCAAACTATTTGTGTGTGTGTGTTCTTCCGTTCATAAAAAAAAGAATTTTCCGCGTTGACTGCTTGCTCAGAGCACGCTGTTTGGAGAGATAGATGCGAAAGAAAAAGAGCGAGAGAGTGAGAGAGAGAGAGAGAGAGAGAGAGAGAGAGAAAGAAGGGAGAGATGAGGTAGAGAGGAGGAAGAGGGGAGAAAGGTAAAGACAAAGAGAACGAGAGAGAGGAGGAGGAGCAGTTTCAAAAGACTTCTTAGATATCATTATAACATATGCAGTCGACACTAGTGAGGTAGATTGCTATTATATGTCACATGTTTGCGCAGAATCAGTATGTTATCTCATAGAAAACTTTCACGGGGAACTATACACAAAATCTCTGTTTCTATCTCTCCCTCTCTCTCCCTCTCTCTCCCTATCTCTCCCTCCTCTCCCTCTCCCTCCCTCCCCCTCTCTCTATCTCTCTCTCTCTCTCTCTCTCTCTCTCTCTCTCTCTCTCTTTCTCTCTCCCTCCTCTCCCTCTCCCTCCCTCCCTCCCCCCCCCTCTCTCTCTCTCTCTCTCTTTCTTTCTTTCTCTCTCTCTCTCTCTCTCCCTCCCTCCTTCCCCCCTCTCTCTCTCTCTCTTTCTCTCTCTCTCTCTCTATCTTTCTCTGAAACTGCGGTTCACGACATCACGATTCACCAAGCTTCTCAAAGTTTGCATGTTTCCACCTATAAAGCTGTTCTATTAGTGAGAAATCATTTGCATTACATTTTTTCCAGGATGCGATGGTGGATGAGCCGGCAGAGCAGCCGGACGGGCGCACTCCGTCCTCATCGCTCGTTCCCATGGAGGAGGAGCAGGAGCAGACGGAGCCGGAGGTGAGGATAATGGGTGCATTCAGTAGGGCCAAGGTCTATTAGGCTAACGCGGCGGGAACACAGTTGTTTAGTTAGAAATCTAGGCTGGTGTGACAATTATTTCGCGCTTATGTTTTCTGCGCGGTGGTTTACGAGAAAACGGGATGTTGTGGAACGTGTTTTGAGCGTTGTAATAGAGATAACTCAGTAACTCGGTATGATATAGATGGGGTTCGACCTTGTTTTGTCAACATGAAAACATCATTCAGCGGGTTTTGATATTTCTCACCCTAATGTCTCTCGTGAAAAGAATGAAACTGATCAGCGAGCCTACTCTGAACGTTTGTGCGGGACAAAACGATGTTGTTTCAAACGTGTAGAACGAAAGATCTACGTGTATGGTTTATGTCTATGTCATATGCTAGATCGGGGCAATTATGCGAGTCTCTGGAAAGTATGCACATTTCAATTGCAATCCCAAACTATTTGTGTGTGTGTGTGTGTGTGTGTTTCTTCCGTTCATAAAAAAAAGAATTTTCCACGCTGACTGCTTGCTCAGAGCACGCTGTTTGGAGCGATAGATGCGAAAAAAAGAGAGCGAGAGAGAGAGAGAGAGAGAGAGAGAGAGAGAGAGAGAGATAAAGAGAGAGAGAGAGAGAGAGAGAGAGAGAGAGAGAGAAGGGAAACGGGAGGGAGAGAAGAAAAGAGAGATGGAGCTAGAGAGGAGGAAGAGGGGAGAGAGGTAGAGACAAAGAGAACGAGAGAGAGGAGGAAGAGCAGTTTCAAAAGACTTCTAGATAGCATAATAACATATGTACATATGCTGTCGACACTAGTGAGGTAGATTGCTATATGTCTCATGTTGCGCAGAAACAGAATGTTGACATTGATAGAAACTTTCACGGGGAACTAGAAAGCGTGTGAGTATGCGAATTGAGTATGATTTCCTATCAGAATTCAATGTCTGACAATATTTTTCAGAAGTCGAATGTGTCGCTCGAGGGTGCTGATGAGGCTGTTTCGCAACGCGATCTCGAGAGTTGTACTACCGCCAAGGTGGGTGAAGTACATTTTTTGTGTGTAGTATAGCAGTAATCATCAATGGCGATTGTTTTGAATCAAGTGAAAGCAGATGAGGTAAAATCGGTGTGATGTAGATCAGTTCTTATTTACATAAAGTGGTCAAATATTTTACTCAATTCATTGACTGAATCTAAATCAAAATGTCTCATCTAATCATAGGAGAATGTTATGTGCTTGTTATAGGTGACCGAGCCGTGCGTTCCGCGTCTGCGTGTGCTGGGGAAGCTGAGTATCCAGGTGAGTTCGCGTGAAATAAGTAGGTAGCATGTGGTGGGTGTGTCGTGAGAAACAGAAGTAGATGATAAAAGGCGGCATTACAGATGTGGGCATCGTCAGCCGTCGCACTCTACGTCATCGATTCTCTCGATGCCAAGTCGCCCCACTTCCACCCACTACAGGAGATTCGACGCACCTTCAAGAGTTTGTGCGGAAGGGAACTCACGTGAGTTAGATGCTGTCGTTTGGAAACGCGTATCGATCAAGTATCGATTATTGTGAGGGATGTAGAGAGGCTTGTTGACCAGTTCGACTCATGTGTCATGTGTACCTCAAGTAATTTGCATCGTGTAATTTTATAGTTTTATTTGTGTCTTATAGCATGAACCAGTGGAAGCAGTTCCGTCGAAGCACCGTACTCAAGCCCCTACTGGAGATGACCAGCTCTGGGTATCGTCTCAGCGACCTGGCAAGCAAGTGCGAGATCGGCAAGCACGGAAAGGTACGCTCTCCCCGGATTTGTATGACAATAGTAAAATCGTGAAGCTTATTATCTCATTCTCCAGATCCTCATCAATTGATCCTCATCGCTGCCAGGAGGATCCCGCTACCTCTCCTTTTCCTCACCATCTCTGTGTAGACCGTTGTTCTCTTCTCCGACTGTGTATGTATTCCAGTTTTACTTTTCATTGTTCTGTGCCATTGTTGAGTGTTTTATCGATTTGCTCGCTTGTTTTATACGTTGTATCTAGCTTTATATGTTTTATCAGAATTTATATGTTTTATTGAGTTTTATAAAATGTTTTATTATTCTATATATTTCATATGGAATCAAAACCGAACGGTGGAAGGGTATGGATAGAATGGGGGATTGAATTCACACTTGTGTTTGAAAGAGAGAGAGAGGGAGAGAGAGAGAGAGAATACGAGAGAGAGAGGGGGGGAAGGATGGGGGAAGTAAGAGATAGAACGATAGAGAGAAAAAGGAAAGAGAGTTGAATTCCTCTTCGGAAGTCGAATTCCCTCGTTTAATTCCTCTTGAAATTTCTGCGCTATTCGAATCGCTTGGCGTCTGTTCTACAGTGTTTTGCCGGGTCGTGTGCTTTGATCTGCCCATTCCGCCTTCCCTCCCCCGCCCCCTCTCGCTCTCGGCTCTTTCCTCTTAGGTCACACTGCGTGATGCGCCGATCGATTTGTGTCATTCGCGCTCACCGCTCACCAGCTGATTTCGGAATGTTCTGTGATAGTGTCTACATTGATATTAGCCGTATTTATATTTTCCGTAGGTAAAGAGTGGATTGCCTCATGACTATTGCGCTCTTACTCGTGTACTCATTGTGCCATGTGCTTTGTCGAATCACGCGATTCATGGATTTACACTGCACGGTGTTTTGCATGTATTCTTTCTTGTAGGGGTGTATCGTGGATTGAAGCTGGCACTCGACACCGACTACCCGTTGAGGGGACAAGCCGCGCTCAACAACAAGATGGAGGTAAGAGTGGGATGAATTCTAGATGCAATGCGGTAGTCTAGTTGATTTGAACACTGTAGGTTTGGCTAGAACTACGTAATGAATGTTTCACGATGAATCTAGTCAGCATTGTTAGCTGGGAAAAAAGGAAATATGTGTGTGTGAGTCATGTTGCGTGTTGGAGGCGCGTGTTGTGTGGGACGCGACGGCGGCGAGCCTCTGACCTGCGACGCCCGCCTTCTCCGAACAGCTGCGCACCTGTGTGGTGAGTGTGGAGAGTGGGAGAAAGAGGCGAAGAGGCGAGATGGTTGACGATGCATACGAGTAGAGATAGTAGATCGCGTGCCCCCGCCCCCTTGCTCTACAGTAACATGTAGCCGAGGAACTGTCGTGGGTTGAGGTTGATGAGATGTGTTGTCACCAAACATGAAATTACATACAGGATACAAATTGTGTTTGTGCGTGTATAGTTGTGTTTGAGCTGGCTCCGTGCTGGATGATCCCCGGTGTCGGACGCACCAGGTTGCCAACGAGGTGAGCATCTACCTGCGCTGGTTCCTGGTTCCGCGCCCGCCGTCCGGCGCCACCGTCGCTGTCAGGGTGAGTGGAATGAGAAGGTCGAGATGCTATCGCTGGCTGGTATCTGGGAGAGAGAGAGGGGGGGGGGGGGGTGGGGGAGAGAGAAAGAGGAGGGATGAGGGCGACGCGTCGATTGCAGCTGTGCGTGTCTCGCTTCCGTTGCCACCTCGGCCGCTGGTTGGCAGATGGAGCAGCACGTGCAAGATGTGCTCGCCGGGCACTCGATCGACTACACACGCCCATCCGCTCCTACACCCGACCGTCCAAGAATCAGTGAGTGGGGGAGAGGGGGGGGGGGGTGAGAGGGTGGGAGAGAGAAAGAGGAGGGATGAGGGCGACGCGTCGATTGCAGCTGTGCGTGTCTCGCTTCCGTTGCCACCTCGGCCGCTGGTTGGCAGATGGAGCAGCACGTGCGGGATGTGCTCGCCGGGCACTCGATCGACTACACACGCCCATCCGCTCCTACACCCGGCCGTCCAAGAATCAGTGAGTGGGGAAGAGGGGGGGAGGTGGGAGAGAGAAAGAGGAGGGATGAGGGCGACGCGTCGATTGCAGCTGTGCGTGTCTCGCTTCCGTTGCCACCTCGGCCGCTGGTTGGCAGATGGAGCAGCACGTGCGGGATGTGCTCGCCGGGCACTCGATCGACTACACACGCCCATCCGCTCCTACACCCGGCCGTCCAAGAATCAGTGAGTGGGGGAAGAGGGGGGGAGGTGGGAGAGAGAAAGAGGAGGGATGAGGGCGACGCGTCGATTGCAGCTGTGCGTGTCTCGCTTCCGTTGCCACCTCGGCCGCTGGTTGGCAGATGGAGCAGCACGTGCGGGATGTGCTCGCCGGGCACTCGATCGACTACACACGCCCATCCGCTCCTACACCCGGCCGTCCAAGAATCAGTGAGTGGGGGATGAGGGGGGGGAGGTGGGAGAGAGAAAGAGGAGGGATGAGGGCGACGCGTCGATTGCAGCTGTGCGTGTCTCGCTTCCGTCGCCACCTCGGCCGCTGGTTGGCAGATGGAGCAGCACGTGCGGGATGTGCTCGCCGGGCACTCGATCGACTACACACGCCCATCCGCTCCTACACCCGACCGTCCAAGAATCAGTGAGTGGGGGAGAGGGGGGGGGGGAGGGAGGTGGGAGAGAGAAAGAGGAGGGATGAGGGCGACGCGTCGATTGCAGCTGTGCGTGTCTCGCTTCCGTCGCCACCTCGGCCGCTGGTTGGCAGATGGAGCAGCACGTGCGGGATGTGCTCGCCGGGCACTCGATCGACTACACACGCCCATCCGCTCCTACACCAGACCGTCCAAGAATCAGTGAGTGGGGAGAGGGGGGGGGGGGGTGGGAGGTGGGAGAGAGAAAGAGGAGGGATGAGGGCGACGCGTCGATTGCAGCTGTGCGTGTCTCGCTTCCGTCGCCACCTCGGCCGCTGGTTGGCAGATGGAGCAGCACGTGCGGGATGTGCTCGCCGGGCACTCGATCGACTACACACGCCCATCCGCTCCTACACCCGACCGTCCAAGAATCAGTGAGTGGGGGAGATGGGGGGGGGGGGGGAGGTGGGGAGAGAGAAAGAGGAGGGATGAGGGCGACGCGTCGATTGCAGCTGTGCGTGTCTCGCTTCCGTCGCCACCTCGGCCACTGGTTGGCAGATGGAGCAGCACGTGCGGGATGTGCTCGCCGGGCACTCGATCGACTACACACGCCCATCCGCTCCTACACCCGACCGTCCAAGAATCAGTGAGTGGGGGAGAGGGGGGGGGGGGAGGTGGGAGAGAGAAAGAGGAGAGATGAGGGCGACGCGTCGATTGCAGCTGTGCGTGTCTCGCTTCCGTTGCCACCTCGGCCGCTGGTTGGCAGATTGGAGCAGCACGTGCGGGATGTGCTCGCCGGGCACTCGATCGACTACACACGCCCATCCGCTCCTACACCCGGCCGTCCAAGATTCAGTGAGTGGGGGAGATGGGGGGGAGGGGAGGTGGGAGAGAGAAAGAGGAGGGATGAGGGCGACGCGTCGATTGCAGCTGTGCGTGTCTCGCTTCCGTCGCCACCTCGGCCGCTGGTTGGCAGATGGAGCAGCACGTGCGGGATGTGCTCGCCGGGCACTCGATCGACTACACACGCCCATCCGCTCCTACACCCGACCGTCCAAGAATCAGTGAGTGGGGGAGAGGGGGGGGGGAGGGAGGTGGGAGAGAGAAAGAGGAGGGATGAGGGCGACGCGTCGATTGCAGCTGTGCGTGTCTCGCTTCCGTCGCCACCTCGGCCGCTGGTTGGCAGATGGAGCAGCACGTGCGGGATGTGCTCGCCGGGCACTCGATCGACTACACACGCCCATCCGCTCCTACACCAGACCGTCCAAGAATCAGTGAGTGGGGGAGAGGGGGGGGGGAGGGAGGTGGGAGAGAGAAAGAGGAGGGATGAGGGCGACGCGTCGATTGCAGCTGTGCGTGTCTCGCTTCCGTCGCCACCTCGGCCGCTGGTTGCAGATGGAGCAGCACGTGCGGGATGTGCTCGCCGGGCACTCGATCGACTACACACGCCCATCCGCTCCTACACCCGACCGTCCAAGAATCAGTGAGTGGGGAGAGGGGGAGGGGGTGGAGGTGGGAGAGAGAAAGAGGAGGGATGAGGGCGACGCGTCGATTGCAGCTGTGCGTGTCTCGCTTCCGTTGCCACCTCGGCCGCTGGTTGGCAGATGGAGCAGCACGTGCGGATGTGCTCGCCGGGCACTCGATCGACTACACACGCCCATCCGCTCCTACACCGACCGTCCAAGAATCAGTGAGTGGGGAGAGGGCGTCGATTGCAGCTGTGCGTGTCTCGCTTCCGTCGCCACCTCGGCCGCTGGTTGGCAGATGGAGCAGCACGTGCGGGATGTGCTCGCCGGGCATTCGATCGACTACACACGCCCATCCGCT
>CAWZYM010000216.1:387500-395000 GCA_963966185.1 Rhabditoides inermis | reverse complement strand
AGCGAGATTTCGGGTGTTTCCCGTCTGCTTGTCGGTGGCTATGTAGTTGGTGAGTGTAGTCCAAGCGAGATTTCGGGAGTTTCCCGTTTGCTTGTTGGTGGCTATGTAGTTAGTAGTGTAGTCCAAGCGAGATTTCGGGGGTTTCCCGTCTGCTTGTCGGTGGCTATGTAGTTGGTGAGTGTAGTCCAAGCGAGATTTCGGGTGTTTCCCGTTTGCTTGTTGGTGGCTATGTAGTTAGTGTGTAGTCCAAGCGAGATTTCGGGGGTTTCCCGTCTGCTTGTCGGTGGCTATGTAGTTGGTGTGTGTAGTCCAAGCGAAATTTCGGGTGTTTCCCGTCTGCTTGTCGGTGGCTATGTAGTTGGTGAGTGTAGTCCAAGCGAGATTTCGGGGGTTTCCCGTCTGCTTGTCGGTGGCTATGTAGTTGGTGAGTGTAGTCCAAGCGAGATTTCGGGTGTTTCCCGTCTGCTTGTCGGTGGCTATGTAGTTGGTGAGTGTAGTCCAAGCGAGATTTCGGGTGTTTCCCGTTTGCTTGTTGGTGGCTATGTAGTTAGTGTGTAGTCCAAGCGAGATTTCGGGGGTTTCCCGTTTGCTTGTTGGTGGCTATGTAGTTAGTGTGTAGTCCAAGCGAGATTTCGGGTGTTTCCCGTCTGCTTGTCGGTGGCTATGTAGTTGGTGAGTGTAGTCCAAGCGAGATTTCGGGGGTTTCCCGTCTGCTTGTCGGTGGCTACGTAGTTGGTGAGTGTAGTCCAAGCGAGATTTCGGGTGTTTCCCGTCTGCTTGTCGGTGGCTATGTAGTTGGTGAGTGTAGTCCAAGCGAGATTTCGGGGGTTTCCCGTCTGCTTGTCGGTGGCTATTTAGTTGGTGAGTGTAGTCCAAGCGAGATTTCGGGTGTTTCCCGTCTGCTTGTCGGTGGCTATGTAGTTGGTGAGTGTAGTCCAAGCGAGATTTCGGGGGTTTCCCGTCTGCTTGTCGGTGGCTACGTAGTTGGTGAGTGTAGTCCAAGCGAGGTTTCGGGTGTTTCCCGTCTGCTTGTCGGTGGCTATGTAGTTGGTGTGTGTAGTCCAAGCGAGATTTCGGGTGTTTCCCGTCTGCTTGTCGGTGGCTATGTAGTTGGTGAGTGTAGTCCAAGCGAGATTTCGGGGGTTTCCCGTCTGCTTGTCGGTGGCTATGTAGTTGGTGAGTGTAGTCCAAGCGAGATTTCGGGTGTTTCCCGTCTGCTTGTCGGTGGCTGAGTAGTTGGTGAGTGTAGTCCAAGCGAGATTTCGGGGGTTTCCCGTCTGCTTGTCGGTGGCTATGTAGTTGGTGAGTGTAGTCCAAGCGAGATTTCGGGAGTTTCCCGTTTGCTTGTTGGTGGCTATGTAGTTATTGTGTAGTCCAAGCGAGGTTTCGGGGGTTTCCCGTCTGCTTGTCGGTGGCTATGTAGTTGGTGAGTGTAGTCCAAGCGAGATTTCGGGTGTTTCCCGTCTGCTTGTCGGTGGCTATGTAGTTGCTGTGTGTAGTCCAAGCGAGATTTCGGGTGTTTCCCGTTTGCTTGTTGGTGGCTATGTAGTTAGTGTGTAGTCCAAGCGAGATTTCGGGGGTTTCCCGTCTGCTTGTCGGTGGCTATGTAGTTGGTGAGTGTAGTCCAAGCGAGGTTTCGGGTGTTTCCCGTCTGCTTGTCGGTGGCTATGTAGTTGGTGTGTGTAGTCCAAGCGAGATTTCGGGTGTTTCCCGTTTGCTTGTCGGTGGCTATGTAGTTGGTGTGTGTAGTCCAAGCGAGATTTCGGGTGTTTCCCGTCTGCTTGTCGGTGGCTATGTAGTTGGTGAGTGTAGTCCAAGCGAGATTTCGGGTGTTTCCCGTCTGCTTGTCGGTGGCTATGTAGTTGGTGAGTGTAGTCCAAGCGAGATTTCGGGTGTTTCCCGTCCGCTTGTCGGTGGCTATGTAGTTGGTGAGTGTAGTCCAAGCGAGATTTCGGGGGTTTCCCGTCTGCTTGTCGGTGGCTATGTAGTTGATGAGTGTAGTCCAAGCGAGATTTCGGGTGTTTCCCGTCTGCTTGTCGGTGGCTATGTAGTTGGTGAGTGTAGTCCAAGCGAGATTTCGGGTGTTTCCCGTCTGCTTGTCGGTGGCTATGTAGTTTGTGAGTGTAGTCCAAGCGAGATTTCGGGTGTTTCCCGTCTGCTTGTCGGTGGCTATGTAGTTGGTGAGTGTAGTCCAAGCGAGATTTCGGGAGTTTCCCGTTTGCTTGTTGGTGGCTATGTAGTTAGTGTGTAGTCCAAGCGAGATTTCGGGGGTTTCCCGTCTGCTTGTCGGTGGCTATGTAGTTGGTGAGTGTAGTCCAAGCGAGATTTCGGGTGTTTCCCGTTTGCTTGTTGGTGGCTATGTAGTTAGTGTGTAGTCCAAGCGAGATTTCGGGGGTTTCCCGTCTGCTTGTCGGTGGCTATGTAGTTGGTGTGTGTAGTCCAAGCGAAATTTCGGGTGTTTCCCGTCTGCTTGTCGGTGGCTATGTAGTTGGTGAGTGTAGTCCAAGCGAGATTTCGGGGGTTTCCCGTCTGCTTGTCGGTGGCTATGTAGTTGGTGAGTGTAGTCCAAGCGAGATTTCGGGTGTTTCCCGTCTGCTTGTCGGTGGCTATGTAGTTGGTGAGTGTAGTCCAAGCGAGATTTCGGGTGTTTCCCGTTTGCTTGTTGGTGGCTATGTAGTTAGTGTGTAGTCCAAGCGAGATTTCGGGGGTTTCCCGTTTGCTTGTTGGTGGCTATGTAGTTAGTGTGTAGTCCAAGCGAGATTTCGGGTGTTTCCCGTCTGCTTGTCGGTGGCTATGTAGTTGGTGAGTGTAGTCCAAGCGAGATTTCGGGGGTTTCCCGTCTGCTTGTCGGTGGCTACGTAGTTGGTGAGTGTAGTCCAAGCGAGATTTCGGGTGTTTCCCGTCTGCTTGTCGGTGGCTATGTAGTTGGTGAGTGTAGTCCAAGCGAGATTTCGGGGGTTTCCCGTCTGCTTGTCGGTGGCTATTTAGTTGGTGAGTGTAGTCCAAGCGAGATTTCGGGTGTTTCCCGTCTGCTTGTCGGTGGCTATGTAGTTGGTGAGTGTAGTCCAAGCGAGATTTCGGGTGTTTCCCGTCTGCTTGTCGGTGGCTATGTAGTTTGTGAGTGTAGTCCAAGCGAGATTTCGGGTGTTTCCCGTCTGCTTGTCGGTGGCTATGTAGTTGGTGAGTGTAGTCCAAGCGAGATTTCGGGAGTTTCCCGTTTGCTTGTTGGTGGCTATGTAGTTAGTGTGTAGTCCAAGCGAGATTTCGGGGGTTTCCCGTCTGCTTGTCGGTGGCTATGTAGTTGGTGAGTGTAGTCCAAGCGAGATTTCGGGTGTTTCCCGTTTGCTTGTTGGTGGCTATGTAGTTAGTGTGTAGTCCAAGCGAGATTTCGGGGGTTTCCCGTCTGCTTGTCGGTGGCTATGTAGTTGGTGTGTGTAGTCCAAGCGAGATTTCGGGTGTTTCCCGTCTGCTTGTCGGTGGCTATGTAGTTGGTGAGTGTAGTCCAAGCGAGATTTCGGGGGTTTCCCGTCTGCTTGTCGGTGGCTATGTAGTTGGTGAGTGTAGTCCAAGCGAGATTTCGGGTGTTTCCCGTCTGCTTGTCGGTGGCTATGTAGTTGGTGAGTGTAGTCCAAGCGAGATTTCGGGTGTTTCCCGTTTGCTTGTTGGTGGCTATGTAGTTAGTGTGTAGTCCAAGCGAGATTTCGGGGGTTTCCCGTTTGCTTGTTGGTGGCTATGTAGTTAGTGTGTAGTCCAAGCGAGATTTCGGGTGTTTCCCGTCTGCTTGTCGGTGGCTATGTAGTTGGTGAGTGTAGTCCAAGCGAGATTTCGGGGTTTCCCGTCTGCTTGTCGGTGGCTACGTAGTTGGTGAGTGTAGTCCAAGCGAGGTTTCGGGTGTTTCCCGTCTGCTTGTCGGTGGCTATGTAGTTGGTGTGTGTAGTCCAAGCGAGATTTCGGGTGTTTCCCGTCTGCTTGTCGGTGGCTATGTAGTTGGTGAGTGTAGTCCAAGCGAGATTTCGGGGGTTTCCCGTCTGCTTGTCGGTGGCTATGTAGTTGGTGAGTGTAGTCCAAGCGAGATTTCGGGTGTTTCCCGTCTGCTTGTCGGTGGCTATGTAGTTGGTGAGTGTAGTCCAAGCGAGATTTCGGGTGTTTCCCGTTTGCTTGTTGGTGGCTATGTAGTTAGTGTGTAGTCCAAGCGAGATTTCGGGGGTTTCCCGTTTGCTTGTTGGTGGCTATGTAGTTAGTGTGTAGTCCAAGCGAGATTTCGGGTGTTTCCCGTCTGCTTGTCGGTGGCTATGTAGTTGGTGAGTGTAGTCCAAGCGAGATTTCGGGGGTTTCCCGTCTGCTTGTCGGTGGCTACGTAGTTGGTGAGTGTAGTCCAAGCGAGATTTCGGGTGTTTCCCGTCTGCTTGTCGGTGGCTATGTAGTTGGTGAGTGTAGTCCAAGCGAGATTTCGGGGGTTTCCCGTCTGCTTGTCGGTGGCTATGTAGTTGGTGAGTGTAGTCCAAGCGAGATTTCGGGTGTTTCCCGTTTGCTTGTTGGTGGCTACGTGGTTTTGAATATGAAACTCTATGAGTTTCTTTTCGGAACCACCGGAAAACGTTATGTTTTCCGGTCTTCAATCCCTCGGCGGCGGCGACTTCCATGAACGGAATTCAAGGAGATCTCGTGCTGTTGAGAAGACTCTCTCGTGAGTTATTCTTATTCTTTGATTTCTAGTCATTCTTATAGTTTTTTCTCTCTCTCTAAACCCTTTCTCCCTTTTCTCATCTCACCACTCTCCTTGTTTCCCCCCTGTTTGTTTCCTGTATCTCCCTCTCCTTTTCCCTCTCTCCCTCTCCTTCTCCCTCTCTCCCCCTCTCTCTCCCTCTCTCCCCCTCTCTTTCCCTCTCTCCCCCTCTCCCCCCTCTCTCCCCCTCTCTCCCCTCTCCCTCTCTCTCCCTCTCTCTCCCTCTCTCTCCCTCTCCCTCTCTCCCTCTCTCCTTCTCTCCCTCTCTCCCTCTCTCCCTCTCTCCCTCTCTCCCTCTCTCCCTCTCTCCCTCTCTCCCTCTCTCCCTCTCTCCCTCTCTCCCTCTCTCCATCTCTCCCTCTCTCCCTCTCTCCCACAATCACTCGTTCTCCTTCGCTCCATCCTTCTATCACATCTCTCTGGCTCTCTCTGTGTCTCTGTTTCTGTCTCTCTCCCTTCCTCACCCCCTTTCCTTCCCTCCCTTTCCTTCCCTCTCCATTGCTCCTTCTCCCTCTTTACCTCTCCCTCCCTCCCTCTCCCTCCCTCCCTCTCCCTCCCTCTTCCTCCCTACCTCTCCTTCCCTCCCTTTCCCCCCCTCTCCCTCTCCTCTCCCTTGGTTGTGTTTCCGTACCCAGTTCTTTTAGTTTTGTCCCGTTGTTTTTGTTAGTATTACCCTCGATTGTGTTTCGATGTAGTTTCACAGTTAGCGTTTTGTATTGATTTTCGAGTGATTCACTCAGATTTTGTTGTGCTCACATAGAAGAGTCGTATATTTTGTTGGAGTATTATCATTCATAATAATAGAATAAATATATTTGTAAAGATTTGTTAGCACTGTGCGTTATTGATAGTGTAGTGACGAGCGGAAGGGTGTGCGAGCAACAGAGGCTTGTATGTGTATGTGTGAACTTAGCAGCAATGACAAAACACATAAGAGAATAAAGTTTTATCTAGAGAGCGAGATGACTGAGCGAGTAAATACAAATATGAGCACGAGCGATATCACAAGTCACCCTTGACATGAGAACTCCGGAATGAGAACTCCCGTAAGAACTGATGAATGGGTCGGGTGAGACCCTTAAATACTGGTCTGCTGGGGGCGGGTCGATCTACCCGGTTGATACGCAGTCTGGGTGATAACAAGGTGATAACAAGTAAGGGCACCTGGGGTCAACGGATGGGATGCGTTGGTGTATCAGAGGTGGTTGGGGCCAATCACCGATGTAAGGGGGCGGGGCGTCGCGTCTAACGGGCGCGCTCTTGTATCCCGCGGCTGTCGGGTTACTGTAGCTTGGTAGGATGACGGCGTGCGATAGAGAGTGAGCACGGCGGCGTCGCAACGGCTTCCATCTCTCGGGGCTCAGTCTCAGCTGCTCTTCTCAGTCTCGGTTGGTGTAGTTCCCACCTGGAATGGCCACTCTTTGGTCCCTTTCACTCCCAGGCACTACGTACGTACTGTCGGTACTGTCGGTACCGCTGGTACCGCTGGTACCGCTGGTACCGCTGGTACCGCTGGTACCGCTGGTACCGCTGGTACCGCTGGTACCGCGCCTCTGTCGGTACCGCGCCTCTGTCGGTACCGCGCCTCTGTCGGTTAAGAAGCCCTGTTGTCCTATACTAGAGTGTACTAAGACGAGTGCACACATAGTGAACCTCTCACTATGTGACAGTGTGCTAGTGGACAGAAAATTAGGTTTTCATAAGTGAGGCGCATATTATTATATAAGCCTGCGATATTGATTCGTGAAGAGGTTGACGACGGGATCAAACTCCTTCTTGAACATCTTCCACACATGAGATGCCGACGTCAACTCGCGCGTAGCCTGGAAATGGGTACTGTAGGTATACTGTAGGCTACAGTAGGATACAGTATGACGTACCTCGTTCCATCCGATCTCGTAAAGGGTGTAGAGGAAGTAAGAGATGACAATCACAAGGATGATACCGTATGCGATACACGCCTGAAAAGCTCCCCCCCCCTCTCTCTCTCTCTCTCTCTCTATCAGTTTCGAGATGTGCTCACACACCTCCACACACGTTCCGATGAACATGTTGCCGTGCATGACAGCCTCACACGTGATCGTGTCGCTTGCCTCACTATCACCACTCGCAACTGTACCGCAGCAGCGGTCCCTATGGCCCCTATCCTTCCCCCTCTCTCTCTCTCTCTCTCTCTCTCTCTCTCTCTATCAGTTTCGAGATGTGCTCACACACCTCCCCATACGTTCCGATGAACATGTTGCCGTGTATGACAGCCTCACACGTGATCGTGTCGCTTGCCTCACTATCACCCACTCGCAACTGTACCGCAGCAGCGGTCCCTATGGCCCCTATCCTTCCTCCCCCCCTCTCTCTCTCTCTCTCTCTCTCTCTCTCTCTCTATCAGTTTCGAGATGTGCTCACACACCTCCTATACACGTTCCGATGAACATGTTGCCGTGCATGACAGCCTCACACGTGATCGTGTCGCTTGCCTCACTATCACCACTCGCAACTGTACCGCAGCAGCGGTCCCTATGGCCCCTATCCTTCCTCCCCCCTCCCCCCCCCCCTCCTTCTCTCTCTCTCTCTCTATCAGTTTCGAGATGTGCTCACACACCTCCACACACGTTCCGATGAACATGTTGCCGTGCATGACAGCCTCACACGTGATCGTGTCGCTTGCCTCACTATCACCACTCGCAACTGTACCGCAGCAGCGGTCCCTATGGCCCCTATCCTTCCTTCCCCCCCTCTCTCTCTCTCTATCAGTTTCGAGATGTGCTCACACACCT
>CAWZYM010000216.1:375000-385000 GCA_963966185.1 Rhabditoides inermis | reverse complement strand
TCTCTCTCTCTCTCTCTCTCTCTCTCTCTCTCTCTATGAGTTTCGAGATGTGCTCACACACCTCCACACACGTTCCAATGAACATGTTGCCGTGCATGACAGCCTCACACGTGATCGTGTCGCTTGCCTCACTATCACCATTCGCAACTGTACCGCAGCAGCGGTCCCTATGGCCCCTATCCTTTCTCCCCCCATGCCTCTCTCTCTCTCTCTTTCTCTCTCTCTCTCTCTCTCTCTCTCTCTCTCTCTATCAGTTTCGAGATGTGCGCACACACCTCCACACACGTTCCGATGAACATGTTGCCGTGCATGACAGCCTCACACGTGATTTTGTCGCTTGCCTCTCTATCACCACTCGCAACTGTACCGCAGCAGCGGTCCCTATGGCCCCTATCCTTCCTCCCGCCCTCTCTCTCTCTCTCTCTCTCTCTCTCTCTCTCTCTCTCTATCAGTTTCGAGATGTGCTCACACACCTCCACACACGTTCCGATGAACATGTTGCCGTGCATGACAGCCTCACACGTGATCGTGTCGCTTGCCTCACTATCACCCACTCGCAACTGTACCGCAGCAGCGGTCCCTATGGCTACTATCCTTCCTCCCCCCCCCCCCCCCCCCTCTCTCTCTCTCTCTCTATCAGTTTCGAGATGTGTTCACACACCTCCACACACGTTCCGATGAACATGTTGCCGTGCATGACAGCCTCACACGTGATCGTGTCGTTTGCCTCACTATCACCACTCGCAACTGTACCGCAACAGCGGTCCCTATGGCCCCTATCCTTACTCCCCCTCTCTCTCTCTCTCTCTCTCTCTCTCTCTATCAGTTTCGAGATGTGCTCACACACCTCCACACACGTTCCGATGAACATGTTGCCGTGCATGACAGCCTCACACGTGATCGTGTCGCTTGCCTCTCTATCACCACTCGCAACTGTACCGCAGCAGCGGTCCCTATGAATGAATGAATTTATTACAGAAAAACCTGCGTAACACAATCAAAATCAAACATAAAAACTGTTCAAAGCGATCAAATCAAAAGAGAGGTGAGATAGGGAGAGAGAGAGGAAGAGGTCTGGTACGTTTGTTGCGCTGGCCCCCAGCCTAGTAGTGGAGGATGAGGAGCGGCGGAGGGAACCGCTTGCACGACCGCGAGGTGTGCACTAGGATACAAGCGCACATTCGACAACCATCAGTCAACCAACAATCAACCTTGTCTCACTATATCAATAACTCAGCGCATAGAAATCAATAGTCATTTCGTGACATGGGGTTGAAACTAAATACACATGTCTGATGGGAGTGGGTGTGTGACTAAATGGAAATTATCAATTGTCTGGTGGTCAGAGGACGACGGGGGAGCATGGTGATGTGCTCTAGTAGGACTTCTCTCCACGAGTGGTGTGTGTGGCGGAAGGTGAGAGAGAGACCGGGTCGTTGAGAGAAAGACCGTGTCGACCACCAGAGAGCAGCCGGAGTGGAGTTGAGCCAGCGACACGCCAAGACGGTACGGGCATACAAACACAGAACGAACGACACAAACTAGACAGTACAACAAATAGACATGGAACATATATGCAAAAGAAATGCGAAAAAGGACAGGGTCCTTAGTGTCTGAGATTGAGTGTCTTAGATAGATCCTATGGCCCCTATCCTTCCTCCCCCCTCTCCCTCTCTCTCTCTCTCTCTCTCTCTCTCTCTCTCTCTCTCTCTCTCTCTCTATGAGTTTCGAGATGTGCCCACACACCTCCCCACACGTTCCGATGAACATGTTGCCGTGCATGACAGCCTCACACGTGATCATGTCGCTTGCCTCACTATCACCCACTCGCAACTGTACCGCAGCAGTGGTCCCTATGGCCCCTATCCTTCCTCCCCCCTCCCCCCTCCCCTCCTTCTCTCTCTCTCTCTCTCTCTCTCTCTCTCTCTCTATGAGTTTCGAGATGCGCCCACACACCTCCTCACACGTTCCGATGAACATGTTGCCGTGCATGACAGCCTCACACGTGATCGTGTCGCTTGCCTCACTATCACCCACTCGCAACTGTACCGCAGCAGCGGTCCCTATGGTCCCTATCCTTCCTCCCCCCTCTCTCTCTCTCTCTCTCTCTCTCTATCAGTTTCGAGATGTGCTCACACACCTCCCCACACGTTCCGATGAACATGTTGCCGTGTATGACAGCCTCACACGTGATCGTGTCGCTTGCCTCACTATCACCCACTCGCAACTGTTCAGCAGCAGCGGTCCCTATGGCCCCTATCCTTCCTCCCCCCCCCTCTCTCTCTCTCTCTCTCTATCAGTTTCGAGATGTGCTCACACCTCCCCACACGTTCCGATGAACATGTTGCCGTGCGTGACAGCCTCACACGTGATCGTGTCGCTTGCCTCACTATCACCATTCGCAACTGTACCGCAGCAGCGGTCCCTATGGCCCCTATCCTTCCTCATCCCCTCCTTCTCTCTCTCTCTCTCTCTCTCTCTCTCTCTCTCTCTCTCTCTATCAGTTTCGAGATGTGCTCACACACCTCCCCACACGTTCCGATGAACATGTTGCCGTGCATGACAGCCTCACACGTGATCGTGTCGCTTGCCTCTCTATCACCACTTGCAACTGTACCGCAGCAGCGGTCCCTATGGCCCCTATCCTTCCTCCCCCCCTCTCTCTCTCTCTCTCTCTATCAGTTTCGAGATGTGCTCACACCTCCCCACACGTTCCGATGAACATGTTGCCGTGCGTGACAGCCTCACACGTGATCGTGTCGCTTGCCTCACTATCACCATTCGCAACTGTACCGCAGCAGCGGTCCCTATGGCCCCTATCCTTCCTCATCCCCTCCTCTCTCTCTCTCTCTCTCTCTCTCTCTCTCTCTCTCTCTCTCTCTCTCTATCAGTTTCGAGATGTGCTCACACACCTCCCCACACGTTCCGATGAACATGTTGCCGTGCATGACTAGCGCTCCGGCGCGCTGACGCGCGCCTCCGCGCTAGATCATGAAAATAAGAAGAATAGAATAGAAACTCATAGAATAGAATAGAAACTCAAGTTTTTGTTATGATCAATAATACTGTGTTTTTTATTTTACAATTTTATAACATTTTGAGTGAAACTGGTTATTAAAGTAGAGAAGATTAGTCGATTGATGTATTGATTGCACTGATAATGTGGTCTAGAGGCGATGCAATAATAATAATACCTGGTCTGCAAGTGCTTTGGTTAGCTGCCGCGTACCTCTGTTGTACAAGTCAGTAGATCTATGTATATTTTTGAATTTGAATGTCCTCGCGTATACAGAAAGAGAACCCGCACGGTGCCGCGCGCTCCCGCTATCAATATCTATGAATACATAGATCAATGATAATCATTATACATTTTTTTTCTGAACTATACTTTCCTTTGCTCATAAAAACTCTCTCTCTCTCTCATCTCCCCTCTCTCTCTCTTTCTCTCTTTCTCTCTCTCTCTCTCTCTCTTCTCTTCTCTCTCTCTCTCTCTCTCTCTCTCTCTCTCTCTCTCTCTCTCTCTCTCTCTCTCTGCTTCCTCTCTCTTTCTCTGCTCTCTCTCTCTCTCTCTCTCTCTCTCTCTCTCTCTCTCTTTTCTCTTTCTTTCTCTCTCTTTCTCCTCGTATTTGTTTTAGTTATAATGCTACGAAAACAGAGAGCTTTGCTACTGCAACCTCTCGCCCTCTTTTATTCTCGCATTCTCTCTCTCTTTCTCTCTCTGTCTCTCTCTATATCTCCCTTCCCTTTTTTTATCTAACTCTTTCTTTTTTCCCTCTTCCTCAGTAAAACTTTTGCTTGGACATGGAGCTTCCGCTGCCGGACAGCGAGATTTTGATGTTTTTTTAACCGGATACTGAAAGCAAAGTTGAGGACGTGGACTACAGCCGAGGACGTAAACTCAACTATCTGCAAAGTTTCATACAAATTGGTTTAGTATGAATCAAGTCATGAACGCGGAACTAATCAAAATCGCAAAAGAAATGCGAGAGCGCGCGCATCTTTTGATAATTGGACAATATGTTCCTCACACCGTAACCAATAACGCTGAATTTTGCAAGTACGCTCTTTTTGTTGAAACTATTTGTTGAACGTATTTACGGAAAATGAAGCGAAAATGTTTCTTAGATGAGACACGTTCGCTGCGATCAGCAACAAAATCGATTACTTTCGTAGATTTTCTTCGAAATATAGGCAATGAGTGTAATTGGAGAGTAATCACAAAGTGGACTGCGTCCTGAAGTAATATGTAAACTTTCTGAAAAACATCACGCAAATCGGTCAAGTAAAAACGGAGATATGCCCGCGATCACACAAGAAAAGGTGCAAAAGTGTCTATTTTTGGTGGTTTTCGACCATAAATAGAGGTAATGAAAGCAAAATTGAGAACTGTCACAAAGTGTACTGCATCAGAAGACGTAAACTCAACTATCTTATGAGTTTCATGCAAACTGGTTCTGTATGAATCGAGTTATGACCGCGGAAATACTAAAAATCGCAAAAGTGAGGCGAGAGCGCGCGCGCGGCTCTTGCTAATTTGGCTATATTTGCCTTACAACGTAACCAATGATGATGAAACTTGCAGGTTAGTGACAGAACTATTTGTTGAAAGTAATTACAGAACAAGAAGCGAAACTGTTTCTTAGGTGAGAAGCTTTTGCAGCGGACAGCACCAAAATCGGCGAATTTTGAGGTTTTTCTACCAAATATAGGCAATGAGTGTATTTGGAGAGTAATCACGAAGTGGACTGCATCCTGGAGTAATATGTAAACTTTCTGCAAAGTTTGACGCGAATCGGTTCAGTAGAAACGGAGTTATGCCCGCGGACACACAAGAAAAAGTGCAAAAGTGACCATTTTTGGTGGTTTTTTGACCAAATATGGACGTAGAGGAGGAGTTGAGAGGTGCCTGAATTTTGTTGTCGTCTGGTGCAGGTGACACAACTTTCTACAAAGTTTCATAGGAATCGGTTAAGTTTGAAGCTAGTTATGACCTTCCAATGACGGACACCATAGGACATTTTAGTAGAAAAGGAGACAGCCTCACACGTGATCGTGTCGCTTGCCTCTCTATCACCACTCGCAACTGTACCGCAGCAGCGGTCCCTATGGCCCCTATCCTTCCTCCCCCTTCCCTCTCTCTCTCTCTCTCTCTCTCTCTCTCTCTCTCTCTATCAGTTTCGAAATGTGCTCACACACCTCCACACACGTTCCGATGAACATGTTGCCGTGCAGGACAGCCTCACACGTGATCATGTCGCTTGCCTCACTATCACCCACTCGCAACTGTACCGCAGCAGCGGTCCCTATGGCCCCTATCCTTCCTCCCCCCCTCTCTCTCTCTCTCTCTCTCTATCAGTTTCGAAATGTGCTCACACACCTCCACACACGTTCCGATGAACATGTTGCCGTGCAGGACAGCCTCACACGTGATCATGTCGCTTGCCTCACTATCACCACTTGCAACTGTACCGCAGCAGCGGTCCCTATGGCCCCTATCCTTCCTCCCCCCCTCTCTCTCTCTCTCTATCAGTTTCGAGATGTGCTCACACCTCCCCACACGTTCCGATGAACATGTTGCCGTGCGTGACAGCCTCACACGTGATCGTGTCGCTTGCCTCACTATCACCATTCGCAACTGTACCGCAGCAGCGGTCCCTATGGCCCCTATCCTCCCCCCCCCCTCTCTCTATCAGTTTCGAGATGTGCTCACACACCTCCACACACGTTCCGATGAACATGTTGCCGTGCATGACAGCCTCACACGTGATCGTGTCGCTTGCCTCACTATCACCCACTCGCAACTGTACCGCAGCAGCGGTCCCTATGGCCCCTATCCTTCCTCCCCCCCTCTCTCTGTCTCTCTCTCTCTCTATCAGTTTCGAGATGTGCTCACACACCTCCACACACGTTCCGATGAACATGTTGCCGTGCATGACAGCCTCACACGTGATCGTGTCGCTTGCCTCACTATCACCACTCGCAACTGTACCGCAGCAGCGGTCCCTATGGTCCCTATCCTTCCTCCCCCCCTCTCTCTCTCTCTCTCTCTCTCTCTCTATCAGTTTCGAGATGTGCTCACACACCTCCCCACACGTTCCGATGAACATGTTGCCGTGTATGACAGCCTCACACGTGATCGTGTCGCTTGCCTCACTATCACCCACTCGCAACTGTTCAGCAGCAGCGGTCCCTATGGCCCCTATCCTTCCTCCCCCCTCTCTCTCTCTCTCTCTCTATCAGTTTCGAGATGTGCTCACACCTCCCCACACGTTCCGATGAACATGTTGCCGTGCGTGACAGCCTCACACGTGATCGTGTCGCTTGCCTCACTATCACCATTCGCAACTGTACCGCAGCAGCGGTCCCTATGGCCCCTATCCTTCCTCATCCCCTCCTTCTCTCTCTCTCTCTCTCTCTCTCTCTCTCTCTCTATCAGTTTCGAGATGTGCTCACACACCTCCCCACACGTTCCGATGAACATGTTGCCGTGCATGACAGCCTCACACGTGATCGTGTCGCTTGCCTCTCTATCACCACTCGCAACTGTACCGCAGCAGCGGTCCCTATGGCCCCTATCCTTCCTCCCCCTTCCCTCTCTCTCTCTCTCTCTCTCTCTCTCTCTCTCTCTCTCTCTCTATCAGTTTCGAAATGTGCTCACACACCTCCACACACGTTCCGATGAACATGTTGCCGTGCAGGACAGCCTCACACGTGATCATGTCGCTTGCCTCACTATCACCCACTCGCAACTGTACCGCAGCAGCGGTCCCTATGGCCCCTATCCTTCCTCCCCCCCTCTCTCTCTCTCTCTCTCTATCAGTTTCGAAATGTGCTCACACACCTCCACACACGTTCCGATGAACATGTTGCCGTGCAGGACAGCCTCACACGTGATCATGTCGCTTGCCTCACTATCACCACTTGCAACTGTACCGCAGCAGCGGTCCCTATGGCCCCTATCCTTCCTCCCCCCCTCTCTCTCTCTCTCTCTATCAGTTTCGAGATGTGCTCACACCTCCCCACACGTTCCGATGAACATGTTGCCGTGCGTGACAGCCTCACACGTGATCGTGTCGCTTGCCTCACTATCACCATTCGCAACTGTACCGCAGCAGCGGTCCCTATGGCCCCTATCCTCCCCCCCCCCCCTCTCTCTATCAGTTTCGAGATGTGCTCACACACCTCCACACACGTTCCGATGAACATGTTGCCGTGCATGACAGCCTCACACGTGATCGTGTCGCTTGCCTCACTATCACCCACTCGCAACTGTACCGCAGCAGCGGTCCCTATGGCCCCTATCCTTCCTCCCCCCCTCTCTCTGTCTCTCTCTCTCTCTATCAGTTTCGAGATGTGCTCACACACCTCCACACACGTTCCGATGAACATGTTGCCGTGCATGACAGCCTCACACGTGATCGTGTCGCTTGCCTCACTATCACCACTCGCAACTGTACCGCAGCAGCGGTCCCTATGGTCCCTATCCTTCCTCCCCCCTCTCTCTCTCTCTCTCTCTCTCTCTCTCTATCAGTTTCGAGATGTGCTCACACACCTCCCCACACGTTCCGATGAACATGTTGCCGTGTATGACAGCCTCACACGTGATCGTGTCGCTTGCCTCACTATCACCCACTCGCAACTGTTCAGCAGCAGCGGTCCCTATGGCCCCTATCCTTCCTCCCCCCCTCTCTCTCTCTCTCTCTCTATCAGTTTCGAGATGTGCTCACACCTCCCCACACGTTCCGATGAACATGTTGCCGTGCGTGACAGCCTCACACGTGATCGTGTCGCTTGCCTCACTATCACCATTCGCAACTGTACCGCAGCAGCGGTCCCTATGGCCCCTATCCTTCCTCATCCCCTCCTTCTCTCTCTCTCTCTCTCTCTCTCTCTCTCTCTCTATCAGTTTCGAGATGTGCTCACACACCTCCCCACACGTTCCGATGAACATGTTGCCGTGCATGACAGCCTCACACGTGATCGTGTCGCTTGCCTCTCTATCACCACTCGCAACTGTACCGCAGCAGCGGTCCCTATGGCCCCTATCCTTCCTCCCCCTTCCCTCTCTCTCTCTCTCTCTCTCTCTCTCTCTCTCTCTCTCTCTATCAGTTTCGAAATGTGCTCACACACCTCCACACACGTTCCGATGAACATGTTGCCGTGCAGGACAGCCTCACACGTGATCATGTCGCTTGCCTCACTATCACCCACTCGCAACTGTACCGCAGCAGCGGTCCCTATGGCCCCTATCCTTCCTCCCCCCCTCTCTCTCTCTCTCTCTCTATCAGTTTCGAAATGTGCTCACACACCTCCACACACGTTCCGATGAACATGTTGCCGTGCAGGACAGCCTCACACGTGATCATGTCGCTTGCCTCACTATCACCACTTGCAACTGTACCGCAGCAGCGGTCCCTATGGCCCCTATCCTTCCTCCCCCCCTCTCTCTCTCTCTCTCTATCAGTTTCGAGATGTGCTCACACCTCCCCACACGTTCCGATGAACATGTTGCCGTGCGTGACAGCCTCACACGTGATCGTGTCGCTTGCCTCACTATCACCATTCGCAACTGTACCGCAGCAGCGGTCCCTATGGCCCCTATCCTCCCCCCCCCCCTCTCTCTATCAGTTTCGAGATGTGCTCACACACCTCCACACACGTTCCGATGAACATGTTGCCGTGCATGACAGCCTCACACGTGATCGTGTCGCTTGCCTCACTATCACCCACTCGCAACTGTACCGCAGCAGCGGTCCCTATGGCCCCTATCCTTCCTCCCCCCCTCTCTCTGTCTCTCTCTCTCTCTATCAGTTTCGAGATGTGCTCACACACCTCCACACACGTTCCGATGAACATGTTGCCGTGCATGACAGCCTCACACGTGATCGTGTCGCTTGCCTCACTATCACCACTCGCAACTGTACCGCAGCAGCGGTCCCTATGGTCCCTATCCTTCCTCCCCCCTCTCTCTCTCTCTCTCTCTCTCTCTATCAGTTTCGAGATGTGCTCACACACCTCCCCACACGTTCCGATGAACATGTTGCCGTGTATGACAGCCTCACACGTGATCGTGTCGCTTGCCTCACTATCACCCACTCGCAACTGTTCAGCAGCAGCGGTCCCTATGGCCCCTATCCTTCCTCCCCCCCTCTCTCTCTCTCTCTCTCTATCAGTTTCGAGATGTGCTCACACCTCCCCACACGTTCCGATGAACATGTTGCCGTGCGTGACAGCCTCACACGTGATCGTGTCGCTTGCCTCACTATCACCATTCGCAACTGTACCGCAGCAGCGGTCCCTATGGCCCCTATCCTTCCTCATCCCCTCCTTCTCTCTCTCTCTCTCTCTCTCTCTCTCTATCAGTTTCGAGATGTGCTCACACACCTCCCCACACGTTCCGATGAACATGTTGCCGTGCATGACAGCCTCACACGTGATCGTGTCGCTTGCCTCACTATCACCACTCGCAACTGTACCGCAGCAGCGGTCCCTATGGTCCCTATCCTTCCTCCCCCCTCTCCCTCTCTCTCTCTCTCTCTCTCTCTCTCTCTCTCTCTCTCTCTCTCTATGAGTTTCGAGATGTGCCCACACACCTCCCCACACGTTCCGATGAACATGTTGCCGTGCATGACAGCCTCACACGTGATCATGTCGCTTGCCTCACTATCACCCACTCGCAACTGTACCGCAGCAGTGGTCCCTATGGCCCCTATCCTTCCTCCCCCCTCCCCTCCTTCTCTCTCTCTCTCTCTCTCTCTCTCTCTCTCTCTCTCTCTCTCTATGAGTTTCGAGATGCGCCCACACACCTCCTCACACGTTCCGATGAACATGTTGCCGTGCATGACAGCCTCACACGTGATCGTGTCGCTTGCCTCACTATCACCCACTCGCAACTGTTCCGCAGCAGCGGTCCCTATGACCCCTATCCTTCCTCCCCCCTCCCCCCTCCCCTCCTTCTCTCTCTCTCTCTCTCTCTCTCTCTCTCTCTCTCTCTATCAGT
>CAWZYM010000216.1:360000-365000 GCA_963966185.1 Rhabditoides inermis | reverse complement strand
ACTCGCAACTGTACCGCAGCAGCGGTCCCTATGGCCCCTATCCTCCCCCCCCCTCTCTCTCTCAGTTTCGAGATGTGCTCACACACCTCCACACACGTTCCGATGAACATGTTGCCGTGCATGACAGCCTCACACGTGATCGTGTCGCTTGCCTCTCTATCACCACTCGCAACTGTACCGCAGCAGCGGTCCCTATGGCCCCTATCCTTCCTCCCCCCCTCTCTCTCTCTCTCTCTCTCTCTCTCTCTCTCTCTCTATGAGTTTCGAGATGTGCTCACACACCTCCCCACACGTTCCGATGAACATGTTGCCGTGCATGACAGCCTTACACGTGATCGTGTCGCTTGCCTCTCTATCACCACTCGCAACTGTACCGCAGCAGCGGTCCCTATGGCCCCTATCCTTCCTCCCCCCCTCTCTCTCTCTCTCTCTCTCTATCAGTTTCGAGATGTGCTCACACCTCCCCACACGTTCCGATGAACATGTTGCCGTGCGTGACAGCCTCACACGTGATCGTGTCGCTTGCCTCACTATCACCATTCGCAACTGTACCGCAGCAGCGGTCCCTATGGCCCCTATCCTTCCTCATCCCCTCCTTCTCTCTCTCTCTCTCTCTCTCTCTCTCTCTCTATCAGTTTCGAGATGTGCTCACACACCTCCCCACACGTTCCGATGAACATGTTGCCGTGCATGACAGCCTCACACGTGATCGTGTCGCTTGCCTCTCTATCACCACTCGCAACTGTTCCGCAGCAGCGGTCCCTATGACCCCTATCCTTCCTCCCCCCCTCTCTATCTCTCTCTCTATCAGTTTCGAGATGTGCTCACACCTCCCCACACGTTCCGATGAACATGTTGCCGTGCGTGACAGCCTCACACGTGATCGTGTCGCTTGCCTCACTATCACCATTCGCAACTGTACCGCAGCAGCGGTCCCTATGGCCCATATCCTTCCTCATCCCCTCCTTCTCTCTCTCTCTCTCTCTCTCTCTCTCTCTCTATCAGTTTCGAGATGTGCTCACACACCTCCCCACACGTTCCGATGAACATGTTGCCGTGCATGACAGCCTCACACGTGATCGTGTCGCTTGTCTCTCTATCACCACTCGCAACTGTACCGCAGCAGCGGTCCCTATGGCCCCTATCCTTCCTCCCCCCCCCTCTCTCTCTCTCTATCAGTTTCGAGATGTGCTCACACCTCCCCACACGTTCCGATGAACATGTTGCCGTGCGTGACAGCCTCACACGTGATCGTGTCGCTTGCCTCACTATCACCATTCGCAACTGTACCGCAGCAGCGGTCCCTATGGCCCCTATCCTTCCTCATCCCCTCCTTCTCTCTCTCTCTCTCTCTATCAGTTTCGAGATGTGCTCACACACCTCCCCACACGTTCCGATGAACATGTTGCCGTGCATGACAGCCTCACACGTGATCGTGTCGCTTGCCTCTCTATCACCACTCGCAACTGTACCGCAGCAGCGGTCCCTATGGCCCCTATCCTTCCCCCCCTCTCTATCAGTTTAGAGATGTGCTCACACACCTCCCCACACGTTCCGATGAACATGTTGCCGTGCAGGACAGCCTCACACGTGATCATGTCGCTTGCCTCACTATCACCCACTCGCAACTGTACCGCAGCAGCGGTCCCTATGGCCCCTATCCTCCCCCCCCCTCTCTCTCTCAGTTTCGAGATGTGCTCACACACCTCCACACACGTTCCGATGAACATGTTGCCGTGCATGACAGCCTCACACGTGATCGTGTCGCTTGCCTCTCTATCACCACTCGCAACTGTACCGCAGCAGCGGTCCCTATGGCCCCTATCCTTCCTCCCCCCCTCTCTCTCTCTCTCTCTCTCTCTCTCTCTCTCTCTCTATGAGTTTCGAGATGTGCTCACACACCTCCACACACGTTCCAATGAACATGTTGCCGTGCATGACAGCCTCACACGTGATCGTGTCGGTTGCCTCACTATCACCATTCGCAACTGTACCGCAGCAGCGGTCCCTATGGCCCCTATCCTTCCTCCCCCCCTCTCTCTCTCTCTCTCTATCAGTTTCGAGATGTGCTCACACCTCCCCACACGTTCCGATGAACATGTTGCCGTGCGTGACAGCCTCACACGTGATCGTGTCGCTTGCCTCACTATCACCATTCGCAACTGTACCGCAGCAGCGGTCCCTATGGCCCCTATCCTTCCTCATCCCCTCCTTCTCTCTCTCTCTCTCTCTCTCTCTCTATCAGTTTCGAGATGTGCTCACACACCTCCCCACACGTTCCGATGAACATGTTGCCGTGCATGACAGCCTCACACGTGATCGTGTCGCTTGCCTCTCTATCACCACTTGCAACTGTACCGCAGCAGCGGTCCCTATGGCCCCTATCCTTCCTCCCCCCCTCTCTCTCTCTCTCTCTCTATCAGTTTCGAGATGTGCTCACACCTCCCCACACGTTCCGATGAACATGTTGCCGTGCGTGACAGCCTCACACGTGATCGTGTCGCTTGCCTCACTATCACCATTCGCAACTGTACCGCAGCAGCGGTCCCTATGGCCCCTATCCTTCCTCATCCCCTCCTTCTCTCTCTCTCTCTCTCTCTCTCTCTCTCTCTCTATCAGTTTCGAGATGTGCTCACACACCTCCCCACACGTTCCGATGAACATGTTGCCGTGCATGACAGCCTCACACGTGATCGTGTCGCTTGCCTCTCTATCACCACTCGCAACTGTACCGCAGCAGCGGTCCCTATGGCCCCTATCCTTCCTCCCCCTTCCCTCTCTCTCTCTCTCTCTCTCTCTCTCTCTCTCTCTCTCTCTCTCTCTATCAGTTTCGAAATGTGCTCACACACCTCCACACACGTTCCGATGAACATGTTGCCGTGCAGGACAGCCTCACACGTGATCATGTCGCTTGCCTCACTATCACCCACTCGCAACTGTACCGCAGCAGCGGTCCCTATGGCCCCTATCCTTCCTCCCCCCCTCTCTCTCTCTCTCTCTCTATCAGTTTCGAAATGTGCTCACACACCTCCACACACGTTCCGATGAACATGTTGCCGTGCAGGACAGCCTCACACGTGATCATGTCGCTTGCCTCACTATCACCACTTGCAACTGTACCGCAGCAGCGGTCCCTATGGCCCCTATCCTTCCTCCCCCCCTCTCTCTCTCTCTCTATCAGTTTCGAGATGTGCTCACACCTCCCCACACGTTCCGATGAACATGTTGCCGTGCGTGACAGCCTCACACGTGATCGTGTCGCTTGCCTCACTATCACCATTCGCAACTGTACCGCAGCAGCGGTCCCTATGGCCCCTATCCTCCCCCCCCCCCTCTCTCTATCAGTTTCGAGATGTGCTCACACACCTCCACACACGTTCCGATGAACATGTTGCCGTGCATGACAGCCTCACACGTGATCGTGTCGCTTGCCTCACTATCACCCACTCGCAACTGTACCGCAGCAGCGGTCCCTATGGCCCCTATCCTTCCTCCCCCCCTCTCTCTCTCTCTCTCTCTCTCTCTATCAGTTTCGAAATGTGCTCACACACCTCCACACACGTTCCGATGAACATGTTGCCGTGCATGACAGCCTCACACGTGATCGTGTCGCTTGCCTCACTATCACCATTCGCAACTGTACCGCAGCAGCGGTCCCTATGGCCCCTATCCTTCCTCCCCCTCTCTCTCTCTCTCTCTCTCTCTCTATCAGTTTCGAGATGTGCTCACACACCTCCCCACACGTTCCGATGAACATGTTGCCGTGTATGACAGCCTCACACGTGATCGTGTCGCTTGCCTCACTATCACCCACTCGCAACTGTTCAGCAGCAGCGGTCCCTATGGCCCCTATCCTTCCTCCCCCCCTCTCTCTCTCTCTCTCTATCAGTTTCGAGATGTGCTCACACCTCCCCACACGTTCCGATGAACATGTTGCCGTGCGTGACAGCCTCACACGTGATCGTGTCGCTTGCCTCACTATCACCATTCGCAACTGTACCGCAGCAGCGGTCCCTATGGCCCCTATCCTTCCTCATCCCCTCCTTCTCTCTCTCTCTCTCTCTCTCTCTCTCTCTCTCTATCAGTTTCGAGATGTGCTCACACACCTCCCCACACGTTCCGATGAACATGTTGCCGTGCATGACAGCCTCACACGTGATCGTGTCGCTTGCCTCTCTATCACCACTTGCAACTGTACCGCAGCAGCGGTCCCTATGGCCCCTATCCTTCCTCCCCCCCTCTCTCTCTCTCTCTCTATCAGTTTCGAAATGTGCTCACACCTCCCCACACGTTCCGATGAACATGTTGCCGTGCGTGACAGCCTCACACGTGATCGTGTCGCTTGCCTCACTATCACCATTCGCAACTGTACCGCAGCAGCGGTCCCTATGGCCCCTATCCTTCCTCATCCCCTCCTTCTCTCTCTCTCTCTCTCTCTCTCTCTCTCTCTCTCTCTCTCTCTCTATCAGTTTCGAGATGTGCTCACACACCTCCCCACACGTTCCGATGAACATGTTGCCGTGCATGACAGCCTCACACGTGATCGTGTCGCTTGCCTCTCTATCACCACTCGCAACTGTACCGCAGCAGCGGTCCCTATGGCCCCTATCCTTCCTCCCCCTTCCCTCTCTCTCTCTCTCTCTCTCTCTCTCTCTCTCTCTCTCTCTATCAGTTTCGAAATGTGCTCACACACCTCCACACACGTTCCGATGAACATGTTGCCGTGCAGGACAGCCTCACACGTGATCATGTCGCTTGCCTCACTATCACCCACTCGCAACTGTACCGCAGCAGCGGTCCCTATGGCCCCTATCCTTCCTCCCCCCCCTCTCTCTCTCTCTCTCTCTATCAGTTTCGAAATGTGCTCACATACCTCCACACACGTTCCGATGAACATGTTGCCGTGCAGGACAGCCTCACACGTGATCATGTCGCTTGCCTCACTATCACCACTTGCAACTGTACCGCAGCAGCGGTCCCTATAGCCCCTATCCTTCCTC
>CAWZYM010000216.1:355000-357500 GCA_963966185.1 Rhabditoides inermis | reverse complement strand
TACTATCCTTCCTCCCCCCCCCCCTCTCTCTCTCTCTCTCTCTCTATCAGTTTCGAGATGTGCTCACACACCTCCACACACGTTCCGATGAACATGTTGCCGTGCATGACAGCCTCACACGTGATCGTGTCGCTTGCCTCTCTATCACCACTCGCAACTGTACCGCAGCAGCGGTCCCTATGAATGAATGAATTTATTACAGAAAAACCTGCGTAACACAATCAAAATCAAACATAAAAACTGTTCAAAGCGATCAAATCAAAAGAGAGGTGAGATAGGGAGAGAGAGAGGAAGAGGTCTGGTACGTTTGTTGCGCTGGCCCCCAGCCTAGTAGTGGAGGATGAGGAGCGGCGGAGGGAACCGCTTGCACGACCGCGAGGTGTGCACTAGGATACAAGCGCACATTCGACAACCATCAGTCAACCAACAATCAACCTTGTCTCACTATATCAATAACTCAGCGCATAGAAATCAAGTCAAGTCAAGTCAAGTCAAGTCAAGTGTTTATCCGGAATCGTTATAGCTGAATATGACAATCACAATCACAATAATAGGATAGGAAGCATACAGTGGGCCAAGATCTTATGGGCTAACGCCGGGGAAAGACAGTTGGGCAGACGAGGTTAGTGGCGGAAGACGATTCTTGATCGATAGTTTTCCGATACTAGATCGATATTCTTTCCATAGACCAATAGAGTACCATTGTTGATGTGACAGCGCCGGAGACTCCTTTGCTTTGCACATAGTATCTCCTCGCGCCCGAACTGCTTCCGCATGAGCTACTTCCCGCCGGCTCAATGGATGTCTTGGGAAGGATTCTTGTCGATGCGCCCGATCATCCGGCAGCGGCGGGGCAAAATGAAGACCCGACCGCACGCCGCGGGGAAAGAAGAAGAATAACATGTTGCCGTGCATGACAGCCTCACACGTGATCGTGTCGCTTGCCTCACTATCGCCCACTCGCAACTGTACCGCAGCAGCGGTCCCTATGGCTACTATCAAATCAATAGTCATTATGTGACATGGGGTTGAAACTAAATACACATGTCTGATGGGAGTGGGTGTGTGACTAAATGGAAATTATCAATTGTCTGGTGGTCAGAGGACGACGGGGGAGCATGATGATGTGCTCTAGTAGGACTTCTCTCCACGAGTGGTGTGTGTGGCGGAAGGTGAGAGAGAGACCGGGTCGTTGAGAGAAAGACCGTGTCGACCACCAGAGAGCAGCCGGAGTGGAGTTGAGCCAGCGACACGCCAAGACGGTACGGGCACACAAACACAGAACGAACGACACAAACTAGACAGTACAACAAATAGACATGGAACATATATGCAAAAGAAATGCGAAAAAGGACAGGGTCCTTAGTGTCTGAGATTGAGTGTCTTAGATAGATCCTATGGCCCCTATCCTTCCTCCCCCCTCTCCCTCTCTCTCTCTCTCTCTCTCTCTCTCTCTCTCTCTATGAGTTTCGAGATGTGCCCACACACCTCCCCACACGTTCCGATGAACATGTTGCCGTGCATGACAGCCTCACACGTGATCATGTCGCTTGCCTCACTATCACCCACTCGCAACTGTACCGCAGCAGTGGTCCCTATGGCCCCTATCCTTCCTCCCCCCTCCCCCCTCCCCTCCTTCTCTCTCTCTCTCTCTCTCTCTCTATCAGTTTCGAGATGTGCTCACACCTCCCCACACGTTCCGATGAACATGTTGCCGTGCGTGACAGCCTCACACGTGATCGTGTCGCTTGCCTCACTATCACCATTCGCAACTGTACCGCAGCAGCGGTCCCTATGGCCCCTATCCTTCCTCATCCCCTCCTTCTCTCTCTCCCTCTCTCTCTCTCTCTCTCTCTCTCTCTCTATCAGTTTCGAGATGTGCTCACACACCTCCACACACGTTCCGATGAACATGTTGCCGTGCATGACAGCCTCACACGTGATCGTGTCGCTTGCCTCACTATCGCCCACTCGCAACTGTACCGCAGCAGCGGTCCCTATGGCTACTATCCTTCCTCCCCCCCTCTCTCTCTCTCTCTCTATCAGTTTCGAGATGTGCTCACACACCTCCACACACGTCCCTATGGCCCCTATCCTTTCTCCCCCCATGCCTCTCTCTCTCTCTCTCTCTCTCTCTCTCTCTATCAGTTTCGAGATGTGCGCACACACCTCCACACACGTTCCGATGAACATGTTGCCGTGCATGACAGCCTCACACGTGATTTTGTCGCTTGCCTCTCTATCACCACTCGCAACTGTACCGCAGCAGCGGTCCCTATGGCCCCTATCCTTCCTCCCCCCCTCTCTCTCTCTCTCTCTCTCTCTCTCTCTCTCTCTCTCTATCAGTTTCGAGATGTGCTCACACACCTCCACACACGTTCCGATGAACATGTTGCCGTGTATGACAGCCTCACACGTGATCGTATCGCTTGCCTCACTATCACCCACTCGCAACTGTACCGCAGCAGCGGTCCCTATGGCTACTATCCTTCCTCCCCCC
>CAWZYM010000216.1:345000-350000 GCA_963966185.1 Rhabditoides inermis | reverse complement strand
ATCCTATGGCCCCTATCCTTCCTCCCCCCTCTCCCTCTCTCTCTCTCTCTCTCTCTCTCTCTCTATGAGTTTCGAGATGTGCCCACACACCTCCCCACACGTTCCGATGAACATGTTGCCGTGCATGACAGCCTCACACGTGATCATGTCGCTTGCCTCACTATCACCCACTCGCAACTGTACCGCAGCAGTGGTCCCTATGGCCCCTATCCTTCCTCCCCCCTCCCCCCTCCCCTCCTTCTCTCTCTCTCTCTCTCTCTCTCTATCAGTTTCGAGATGTGCTCACACCTCCCCACACGTTCCGATGAACATGTTGCCGTGCGTGACAGCCTCACACGTGATCGTGTCGCTTGCCTCACTATCACCATTCGCAACTGTACCGCAGCAGCGGTCCCTATGGCCCCTATCCTTCCTCATCCCCTCCTTCTCTCTCTCCCTCTCTCTCTCTCTCTCTCTCTATCAGTTTCGAGATGTGCTCACACACCTCCACACACGTTCCGATGAACATGTTGCCGTGCATGACAGCCTCACACGTGATCGTGTCGCTTGCCTCACTATCGCCCACTCGCAACTGTACCGCAGCAGCGGTCCCTATGGCTACTATCCTTCCTCCCCCCCTCTCTCTCTCTCTCTCTCTCTATCAGTTTCGAGATGTGCTCACACACCTCCACACACGTCCCTATGGCCCCTATCCTTTCTCCCCCCATGCCTCTCTCTCTCTCTCTCTCTCTCTCTCTCTATCAGTTTCGAGATGTGCGCACACACCTCCACACACGTTCCGATGAACATGTTGCCGTGCATGACAGCCTCACACGTGATTTTGTCGCTTGCCTCTCTATCACCACTCGCAACTGTACCGCAGCAGCGGTCCCTATGGCCCCTATCCTTCCTCCCCCTCTCTCTCTCTCTCTCTCTCTCTCTCTCTCTCTCTCTCTCTCTATCAGTTTCGAGATGTGCTCACACACCTCCACACACGTTCCGATGAACATGTTGCCGTGTATGACAGCCTCACACGTGATCGTATCGCTTGCCTCACTATCACCCACTCGCAACTGTACCGCAGCAGCGGTCCCTATGGCTACTATCCTTCCTCCCCCCCTCTCTCTCTCTCTCTCTCTCTCTCTCTCTCTCTATCAGTTTCGAGATGTGTTCACACACCTCCACACACGTTCCGATGAACATGTTGCCGTGCATGACAGCCTCACACGTGATCGTGTCGTTTGCCTCACTATCACCACTCGCAACTGTACCGCAACAGCGGTCCCTATGGCCCCTATCTTTACTCCCCTCTCTCTCTCTCTCTCTCTCTCTCTCTCTCTATCAGTTTCGAGATGTGCTCACACACCTCCACACACGTTCCGATGAACATGTTGCCGTGCATGACAGCCTCACACGTGATCGTGTCGCTTGCCTCACTATCACCACTCGCAACTGTACCGCAGCAGCGGTCCCTATGGCCCCTATCCTTTCTTCCCCCCCCCCTCTCTCTCTCTATCAGTTTCGAGATGTGCTCACACACCTCCCCACACGTTCCGATGAACATGTTGCCGTGTATGACAGCCTCACACGTGATCGTGTCGCTTGCCTCACTATCACCCACTCGCAACTGTTCCGCAGCAGCGGTCCCTATGGCCCCTATCCTTCCTCCCCCCCCCTCTCTCTCTCCCTCTCTCTCCCTCTCTCTCTCTCTCTCTATCAGTTTCGAGATGTGCTCACACACCTCCACACACGTTCCGATGAACATGTTGCCGTGCATGACAGCCTCACACGTGATCGTGTCGCTTGCCTCACTATCGCCCACTCGCAACTGTACCGCAGCAGCGGTCCCTATGGCTACTATCCTTCCTCCCCCTCTCTCTCTCTCTCTCTATCAGTTTCGAGATGTGCTCACACACCTCCACACACGTTCCGATGAACATGTTGCCGTGCATGACAGCCTCACACGTGATCGTGTCGCTTGCCTCACTATCACCCACTCGCAACTGTACCGCAGCAGCGGTCCCTATGGCTACTATCCTTCCTCCCCCCCCCCTCTCTCTCTCTCTCTCTCTCTCTCTCTCTATCAGTTTCGAGATGTGCTCACACACCTCCACACACGTTCCGATGAACATGTTGCCGTGCATGACAGCCTCACACGTGATCGTGTCGCTTGCCTCTCTATCACCACTCGCAACTGTACCGCAGCAGCGGTCCCTATGACCCCTATCCTTCCTCCCCCCCTCTCTCTCTCTCTATCAGTTTCGAGATGTGCTCACACCTCCCCACACGTTCCGATGAACATGTTGCCGTGCGTGACAGCCTCACACGTGATCGTGTCGCTTGCCTCACTATCACCATTCGCAACTGTACCGCAGCAGCGGTCCCTATTGCCCCTATCCTTCCTCATCCCCTCCTTCTCTCTCTCTCTCTCTCTCTCTCTCTCTCTCTCTCTCTCTCTCTCTATCAGTTTCGAGATGTGCTCACACACCTCCCCACACGTTCCGATGAACATGTTGCCGTGCATGACAGCCTTACACGTGATCGTGTCGCTTGCCTCTCTATCACCACTCGCAACTGTACCGCAGCAGCGGTCCCTATGGCCCCTATCCTTCCTCCCCCCCTCTCTCTCTCTCTCTCTCTATCAGTTTCGAGATGTGCTCACACCTCCCCACACGTTCCGATGAACATGTTGCCGTGCGTGACAGCCTCACACGTGATCGTGTCGCTTGCCTCACTATCACCATTCGCAACTGTACCGCAGCAGCGGTCCCTATGGCCCCTATCCTTCCTCATCCCCTCCTCTCTCTCTCTCTCTCTCTCTCTCTCTCTCTCTCTCTCTATCAGTTTCGAGATGTGCTCACACACCTCCCCACACGTTCCGATGAACATGTTGCCGTGCATGACAGCCTCACACGTGATCGTGTCGCTTGCCTCTCTATCACCACTCGCAACTGTTCCGCAGCAGCGGTCCCTATGACCCCTATCCTTCCTCCCCCCCTCTCTATCTCTCTCTCTATCAGTTTCGAGATGTGCTCACACCTCCCCACACGTTCCGATGAACATGTTGCCGTGCGTGACAGCCTCACACGTGATCGTGTCGCTTGCCTCACTATCACCATTCGCAACTGTACCGCAGCAGCAGTCCCTATGGCCCATATCCTTCCTCATCCCCTCCTTCTCTCTCTCTCTCTCTCTCTCTCTCTCTCTCTCTCTCTATCAGTTTCGAGATGTGCTCACACACCTCCCCACACGTTCCGATGAACATGTTGCCGTGCATGACAGCCTCACACGTGATCGTGTCGCTTGTCTCTCTATCACCACTCGCAACTGTACCGCAGCAGCGGTCCCTATGGCCCCTATCCTTCCTCCCCCCCTCTCTCTCTCTCTCTATCAGTTTCGAGATGTGCTCACACCTCCCCACACGTTCCGATGAACATGTTGCCGTGCGTGACAGCCTCACACGTGATCGTGTCGCTTGCCTCACTATCACCATTCGCAACTGTACCGCAGCAGCGGTCCCTATGGCCCCTATCCTTCCTCATCCCCTCCTTCTCTCTCTCTCTCTCTCTATCAGTTTCGAGATGTGCTCACACACCTCCCCACACGTTCCGATGAACATGTTGCCGTGCATGACAGCCTCACACGTGATCGTGTCGCTTGCCTCTCTATCACCACTCGCAACTGTACCGCAGCAGCGGTCCCTATGGCCCCTATCCTTCCCCCCCTCTCTATCAGTTTAGAGATGTGCTCACACACCTCCCCACACGTTCCGATGAACATGTTGCCGTGCAGGACAGCCTCACACGTGATCATGTCGCTTGCCTCACTATCACCCACTCGCAACTGTACCGCAGCAGCGGTCCCTATGGCCCCTATCCTCCCCCCCCCCTCTCTCTATCAGTTTCGAGATGTGCTCACACACCTCCACACACGTTCCGATGAACATGTTGCCGTGCATGACAGCCTCACACGTGATCGTGTCGCTTGCCTCTCTATCACCACTCGCAACTGTACCGCAGCAGCGGTCCCTATGGCCCCTATCCTTCCTCCCCACTCCCCCCCCCTCCTTCTCTCTCTCTCTATCAGTTTCGAGATGTGCTCACACACCTCCACACACGTTCCGATGAACATGTTGCCGTGCATGACAGCCTCACACGTGATCGTGTCGCTTGCCTCTCTATCACCACTCGCAACTGTACCGCAGCAGCGGTCCCTATGGCCCCTATCCTTCCTCATCCCCTCCTTCTCTCTCTCTCTCTCTCTCTCTCTCTCTCTCTCTCTCTATCAGTTTCGAGATGTGCTCACACACCTCCCCACACGTTCCGATGAACATGTTGCCGTGCATGACAGCCTTACACGTGATCGTGTCGCTTGCCTCTCTATCACCACTCGCAACTGTACCGCAGCAGCGGTCCCTATGGCCCCTATCCTTCCTCCCCCCCTCTCTCTCTCTCTCTCTATCAGTTTCGAGATGTGCTCACACCTCCCCACACGTTCCGATGAACATGTTGCCGTGCGTGACAGCCTCACACGTGATCGTGTCGCTTGCCTCACTATCACCATTCGCAACTGTACCGCAGCAGCGGTCCCTATGGCCCCTATCCTTCCTCATCCCCTCCTCTCTCTCTCTCTCTCTCTCTCTCTCTCTCTCTCTCTCTCTCTCTCTCTCTCTATCAGTTTCGAGATGTGCTCACACACCTCCCCACACGTTCCGATGAACATGTTGCCGTGCATGACAGCCTCACACGTGATCGTGTCGCTTGCCTCTCTATCACCACTCGCAACTGTTCCGCAGCAGCGGTCCCTATGACCCCTATCCTTCCTCCCCCCCTCTCTATCTCTCTCTCTATCAGTTTCGAGATGTGCTCACACCTCCCCACACGTTCCGATGAACATGTTGCCGTGCGTGACAGCCTCACACGTGATCGTGTCGCTTGCCTCACTATCACCATTCGCAACTGTACCGCAGCAGCGGTCCCTATGGCCCATATCCTTCCTCATCCCCTCCTTCTCTCTCTCTC
>CAWZYM010000216.1:317500-332500 GCA_963966185.1 Rhabditoides inermis | reverse complement strand
CCGCAGCAGCGGTCCCTATGGCCCCTATCCTTCCTCCCCCCCTCTCTCTCTCTCTCTCTATCAGTTTCGAGATGTGCTCACACCTCCCCACACGTTCCGATGAACATGTTGCCGTGCGTGACAGCCTCACACGTGATCGTGTCGCTTGCCTCACTATCACCATTCGCAACTGTACCGCAGCAGCGGTCCCTATGGCCCCTATCCTTCCTCATCCCCTCCTTCTCTCTCTCTCTCTCTCTCTCTCTATCAGTTTCGAGATGTGCTCACACACCTCCCCACACGTTCCGATGAACATGTTGCCGTGCATGACAGCCTCACACGTGATCGTGTCGCTTGCCTCTCTATCACCACTCGCAACTGTACCGCAGCAGCGGTCCCTATGGCCCCTATCCTTCCCCCCCCCCTCTCTATCAGTTTAGAGATGTGCTCACACACCTCCCCACACGTTCCGATGAACATGTTGCCGTGCAGGACAGCCTCACACGTGATCATGTCGCTTGCCTCACTATCACCCACTCGCAACTGTACCGCAGCAGCGGTCCCTATGGCCCCTATCCTCCCCCCCTCTCTCTATCAGTTTCGAGATGTGCTCACACACCTCCACACACGTTCCGATGAACATGTTGCCGTGCATGACAGCCTCACACGTGATCGTGTCGCTTGCCTCTCTATCACCACTCGCAACTGTACCGCAGCAGCGGTCCCTATGGCCCCTATCCTTCCTCCCCACTCCCCCCCCCCCTCCTTCTCTCTCTCTCTATCAGTTTCGAGATGTGCTCACACACCTCCACACACGTTCCGATGAACATGTTGCCGTGCATGACAGCCTCACACGTGATCGTGTCGCTTGCCTCTCTATCACCACTCGCAACTGTACCGCAGCAGCGGTCCCTATGGCCCCTATCCTTCCTCCCCCCCCCTCTCTCTCTCTCTCTCTCTCTCTCTATCAGTTTCGAGATGTGCTCACACACCTCCACACACGTTCCGATGAATATGTTATCGTGCATGACAGCCTCACACGTGATCGTGTCGTTTGCCTCACTATCACCACTCGCAACTGTACCGCAGCAGCGGTCCCTATGGCCCCTATCCTTCCTCCCCCTCTCTCTCTCTCTCTCTCTCTCTCTCTCTCTCTCTCTCTCTATGAGTTTCGAGATGTGCTCACACACCTCCACACACGTTCCAATGAACATGTTGCCGTGCATGACAGCCTCACACGTGATCGTGTCGCTTGCCTCACTATCACCATTCGCAACTGTACCGCAGCAGCGGTCCCTATGGCCCCTATCCTTTCTCCCCCCATGCCTCTCTCTCTCTCTCTCTTTCTCTCTCTCTCTCTCTCTCTCTCTATCAGTTTCGAGATGTGCGCACACACCTCCACACACGTTCCGATGAACATGTTGCCGTGCATGACAGCCTCACACGTGATTTTGTCGCTTGCCTCTCTATCACCACTCGCAACTGTACCGCAGCAGCGGTCCCTATGGCCCCTATCCTTCCTCCCCCTCTCTCTCTCTCTCTCTCTCTCTCTATCAGTTTCGAGATGTGCTCACACACCTCCACACACGTTCCGATGAACATGTTGCCGTGTATGACAGCCTCACACGTGATCGTGTCGCTTGCCTCACTATCACCCACTCGCAACTGTACCGCAGCAGCGGTCCCTATGGCTACTATCCTTCCTCCCCCCCCTCTCTCTCTCTCTCTCTCTCTCTCTCTATCAGTTTCGAGATGTGTTCACACACCTCCACACACGTTCCGATGAACATGTTGCCGTGCATGACAGCCTCACACGTGATCGTGTCGTTTGCCTCACTATCACCACTCGCAACTGTACCGCAACAGCGGTCCCTATGGCCCCTATCCTTACTCCCCCCCTCTCTCTCTCTCTCTCTATCAGTTTCGAGATGTGCTCACACACCTCCACACACGTTCCGATGAACATGTTGCCGTGCATGACAGCCTCACACGTGATCGTGTCGCTTGCCTCACTATCACCACTCGCAACTGTACCGCAGCAGCGGTCCCTATGGCCCCTATCCTTCCTTCCCCCCCCCCTCTCTCTCTCTATCAGTTTCGAGATGTGCTCACACACCTCCACACACGTTCCGATGAACATGTTGCCGTGCATGACAGCCTCACACGTGATCGTGTCGCTTGCCTCACTATCGCCCACTCGCAACTGTACCGCAGCAGCGGTCCCTATGGCTACTATCCTTCCTCCCCCTCTCTCTCTCTCTCTCTCTCTCTCTCTCTATCAGTTTCGAGATGTGCTCACACACCTCCACACACGTTCCGATGAACATGTTGCCGTGCATGACAGCCTCACACGTGATCGTGTCGCTTGCCTCACTATCACCCACTCGCAACTGTACCGCAGCAGCGGTCCCTATGGCCCCTATCCTTCCTCCCCCTCTCTCTCTCTCTCTCTCTATCAGTTTCGAGATGTGCTCACACACCTCCTATACACTTTCCGATGAACATGTTGCCGTGCATGACAGCCTCACACGTGATCGTGTCGCTTGCCTCACTATCACCACTCGCAACTGTACCGCAGCAGCGGTCCCTATGGCCCCTATCCTTCCTCCCCCCCCCTCCTTCTCTCTCTCTCTCTCTCTATCAGTTTCGAGATGTGCGCACACACCTCCACACACGTTCCGATGAACATGTTGCCGTGCATGACAGCCTCACACGTGATTTTGTCGCTTGCCTCTCTATCACCACTCGCAACTGTACCGCAGCAGCGGTCCCTATGGCCCCTATCCTTCCTCCCTCTCTCTCTCTCTCTCTCTCTCTCTCTCTCTCCATCAGTTTCGAGATGTGCTCACACACCTCCACACACGTTCCGATGAACATGTTGCCGTGTATGACAGCCTCACACGTGATCGTGTCGCTTGCCTCACTATCACCCACTCGCAACTGTACCGCAGCAGCGGTCCCTATGGCTACTATCCTTCCTCCCCCCCTCTCTCTCTCTCTCTCTCTCTCTCTCTCTCTCTATCAGTTTCGAGATGTGTTCACACACCTCCACACACGTTCCGATGAACATGTTGCCGTGCATGACAGCCTCACACGTGATCGTGTCGTTTGCCTCACTATCACCACTCGCAACTGTACCGCAACAGCGGTCCCTATGGCCCCTATCCTTACTCCCCTCTTTCTCTCTCTCTCTCTCTCTCTCTCTCTCTCTCTCTATCAGTTTCGAGATGTGCTCACACACCTCCACACACGTTCCGATGAACATGTTGCCGTGCATGACAGCCTCACACGTGATCGTGTCGCTTGCCTCATTATCACCACTCGCAACTGTACCGCAGCAGCGGTCCCTATGGCCCCTATCCTTCCTTTCCCCCCCCCCCCTCTCTCTCTCTATCAGTTTCGAGATGTGCTCACACACCTCCCCACACGTTCCGATGAACATGTTGCCGTGTATGACAGCCTCACACGTGATCGTGTCGCTTGCCTCACTATCACCACTCGCAACTGTACCGCAACAGCGGTCCCTATGGCCCCTATCCTTACTCCCCTCTCTCTCTCTCTCTCTCTCTCTCTCTCTCTCTCTCTCTCTCTATCAGTTTCGAGATGTGCTCACACACCTCCACACACGTTCCGATGAATATGTTATCGTGCATGACAGCCTCACACGTGATCGTGTCGTTTGCCTCACTATCACCACTCGCAACTGTACCGCAGCAGCGGTCCCTATGGCCCCTATCCTTCCTCCCCCCCTCTCTCTCTCTCTCTCTCTCTCTCTCTCTCTCTCTCTCTCTCTATGAGTTTCGAGATGTGCTCACACACCTCCACACACGTTCCAATGAACATGTTGCCGTGCATGACAGCCTCACACGTGATCGTGTCGCTTGCCTCACTATCACCATTCGCAACTGTACCGCAGCAGCGGTCCCTATGGCCCCTATCCTTTCTCCCCCCATGCCTCTCTCTCTCTCTCTCTTTCTCTCTCTCTCTCTCTCTCTCTATCAGTTTCGAGATGTGCGCACACACCTCCACACACGTTCCGATGAACATGTTGCCGTGCATGACAGCCTCACACGTGATTTTGTCGCTTGCCTCTCTATCACCACTCGCAACTGTACCGCAGCAGCGGTCCCTATGGCCCCTATCCTTCCTCCCCCCCTCTCTCTCTCTCTCTCTCTCTCTATCAGTTTCGAGATGTGCTCACACACCTCCACACACGTTCCGATGAACATGTTGCCGTGTATGACAGCCTCACACGTGATCGTGTCGCTTGCCTCACTATCACCCACTCGCAACTGTACCGCAGCAGCGGTCCCTATGGCTACTATCCTTCCTCCCCCCCCCCTCTCTCTCTCTCTCTCTCTCTCTCTCTATCAGTTTCGAGATGTGTTCACACACCTCCACACACGTTCCGATGAACATGTTGCCGTGCATGACAGCCTCACACGTGATCGTGTCGTTTGCCTCACTATCACCACTCGCAACTGTACCGCAACAGCGGTCCCTATGGCCCCTATCCTTACTCCCCCCCTCTCTCTCTCTCTCTATCAGTTTCGAGATGTGCTCACACACCTCCACACACGTTCCGATGAACATGTTGCCGTGCATGACAGCCTCACACGTGATCGTGTCGCTTGCCTCACTATCACCACTCGCAACTGTACCGCAGCAGCGGTCCCTATGGCCCCTATCCTTCCTTCCCCCCCCCCTCTCTCTCTCTATCAGTTTCGAGATGTGCTCACACACCTCCACACACGTTCCGATGAACATGTTGCCGTGCATGACAGCCTCACACGTGATCGTGTCGCTTGCCTCACTATCGCCCACTCGCAACTGTACCGCAGCAGCGGTCCCTATGGCTACTATCCTTCCTCCCCCTCTCTCTCTCTCTCTCTCTCTCTCTCTCTATCAGTTTCGAGATGTGCTCACACACCTCCACACACGTTCCGATGAACATGTTGCCGTGCATGACAGCCTCACACGTGATCGTGTCGCTTGCCTCACTATCACCCACTCGCAACTGTACCGCAGCAGCGGTCCCTATGGCCCCTATCCTTCCTCCCCCTCTCTCTCTCTCTCTCTATCAGTTTCGAGATGTGCTCACACACCTCCTATACACTTTCCGATGAACATGTTGCCGTGCATGACAGCCTCACACGTGATCGTGTCGCTTGCCTCACTATCACCACTCGCAACTGTACCGCAGCAGCGGTCCCTATGGCCCCTATCCTTCCTCCCCCCCCCCTCCTTCTCTCTCTCTCTCTCTATCAGTTTCGAGATGTGCTCACACACCTCCACACACGTTCCGATGAACATGTTGCCGTGCATGACAGCCTCACACGTGATCGTGTCGCTTGCCTCACTATCACCATTCGCAACTGTACCGCAGCAGCGGTCCCTATGGCCCCTATCCTTTCTCCCCCCATGCCTCTCTCTCTCTCTCTCTTTCTCTCTCTCTCTCTCTCTCTCTCTCTCTCTCTCTCTATCAGTTTCGAGATGTGCGCACACACCTCCACACACGTTCCGATGAACATGTTGCCGTGCATGACAGCCTCACACGTGATTTTGTCGCTTGCCTCTCTATCACCACTCGCAACTGTACCGCAGCAGCGGTCCCTATGGCCCCTATCCTTCCTCCCTCTCTCTCTCTCTCTCTCTCTCTCTCCATCAGTTTCGAGATGTGCTCACACACCTCCACACACGTTCCGATGAACATGTTGCCGTGTATGACAGCCTCACACGTGATCGTGTCGCTTGCCTCACTATCACCCACTCGCAACTGTACCGCAGCAGCGGTCCCTATGGCTACTATCCTTCCTCCCCCCCTCTCTCTCTCTCTCTCTCTCTCTCTCTCTATCAGTTTCGAGATGTGTTCACACACCTCCACACACGTTCCGATGAACATGTTGCCGTGCATGACAGCCTCACACGTGATCGTGTCGTTTGCCTCACTATCACCACTCGCAACTGTACCGCAACAGCGGTCCCTATGGCCCCTATCCTTACTCCCCTCTCTCTCTCTCTCTCTCTCTCTCTCTCTCTCTCTCTATCAGTTTCGAGATGTGCTCACACACCTCCACACACGTTCCGATGAACATGTTGCCGTGCATGACAGCCTCACACGTGATCGTGTCGCTTGCCTCATTATCACCACTCGCAACTGTACCGCAGCAGCGGTCCCTATGGCCCCTATCCTTCCTTTCCCCCCCCCTCTCTCTCTCTATCAGTTTCGAGATGTGCTCACACACCTCCCCACACGTTCCGATGAACATGTTGCCGTGTATGACAGCCTCACACGTGATCGTGTCGCTTGCCTCACTATCACCCACTCGCAACTGTTCCGCAGCAGCGGTCCCTATGGCCCCTATCCTTCCTCCCCCCCCCCTCTCTCTCTCCCTCTCTCTCCCTCTCTCTCTCTCTCTCTCTCTCTATCAGTTTCGAGATGTGCTCACACACCTCCACACACGTTCCGATGAACATGTTGCCGTGCATGACAGCCTCACACGTGATCGTGTCGCTTGCCTCACTATCGCCCACTCGCAACTGTACCGCAGCAGCGGTCCCTATGGCTATTATCCTTCCTCCCCCTCTCTCTCTCTCTCTCTCTCTCTCTATCAGTTTCGAGATGTGCTCACACACCTCCACACACGTTCCGATGAAATGTTGCCGTGCATGACAGCCTCACACGTGATCGTGTCGCTTGCCTCTCTATCACCACTCGCAACTGTACCGCAGCAGCGGTCCCTATGAATGAATGAATTTATTACAGAAAAACCTGCGTAACACAATCAAAATCAAACATAAAAACTGTTCAAAGCGATCAAATCAAAAGAGAGGTGAGATAGGGAGAGAGAGAGGAAGAGGTCTGGTACGTTTGTTGCGCTGGCCCCCAGCCTAGTAGTGGAGGATGAGGAGCGGCGGAGGGAACCGCTTGCACGACCGCGAGGTGTGCGCTAGGATACAAGCGCACATTCGACAACCATCAGTCAACCAACAATCAACCTTGTCTCACTATATCAATAAATCAGCGCATAGAAATCAATACTCATTATGTGACATGGGGTTGAAACTAAATACACATGTCTGATGGGAGTGGGTGTGTGACTAAATGGAAATTATCAATTGTCTGGTGGTCAGAGGACGACGGGGGAGCATGGTGATGTGCTCTAGTAGGACTTCTCTCCACGAGTGGTGTGTGTGGCGGAAGGTGAGAGAGAGACCGGGTCGTTGAGAGAAAGACCGTGTCGACCACCAGAGAGCAGCCGGAGTGGAGTTGAGCCAGCGACACGCCAAGACGGTACGGGCATACAAACACAGAACGAACGACACAAACTAGACAGTACAACAAATAGACATGGAACATATATGCAAAAGAAATGCGAAAAAGGACAGGGTCCTTAGTGTCTGAGATTGAGTGTCTTAGATAGATCCTATGGCCCCTATCCTTCCTCCCCCCTCTCCCTCTCTCTCTCTCTCTCTCTCTCTCTCTCTCTCTCTCTCTCTCTCTCTCTATGAGTTTCGAGATGTGCCCACACACCTCCCCACACGTTCCGATGAACATGTTGCCGTGCATGACAGCCTCACACGTGATCATGTCGCTTGCCTCACTATCACCCACTCGCAACTGTACCGCAGCAGTGGTCCCTATGGCCCCTATCCTTCCTCCCCCCTCCCCCCTCCCCTCCTTCTCTCTCTCTCTCTCTCTCTCTATGAGTTTCGAGATGTGCCCACACACCTCCCCACACGTTCCGATGAACATGTTGCCGTGCATGACAGCCTCACACGTGATCATGTCGCTTGCCTCACTATCACCCACTCGCAACTGTACCGCAGCAGCGGTCCCTATGGCCCCTATCCTTCCTCCCCTCCCCCCTCCTTCTCTCTCTCTATCAGTTTCGAGATGTGCTCACACACCTCCACAGACGTTCCGATGAACATGTTGCCGTGCATGACAGCCTCACACGTGATCGTGTCGCTTGCCTCACTATCACCACTCGCAACTGTACCGCAGCAGCGGTCCCTATGGTCCCTATCCTTCCTCCCCCCTCTCTCTCTCTCTCTCTCTCTCTCTCTCTCTCTCTCTATCAGTTTCGAGATGTGCTCACACACCTCCCCACACGTTCCGATGAACATGTTGCCGTGTATGACAGCCTCACACGTGATCGTGTCGCTTGCCTCACTATCACCCACTCGCAACTGTTCCGCAGCAGCGGTCCCTATGACCCCTATCCTTCCTCCCCCCCCTCTCTCTCTCTCTCTCTCTCTATCAGTTTCGAGATGTGCTCACACCTCCCCACACGTTCCGATGAACATGTTGCCGTGCGTGACAGCCTCACACGTGATCGTGTCGCTTGCCTCACTATCACCATTCGCAACTGTACCGCAGCAGCGGTCCCTATGGCCCCTATCCTTCCTCATCCCCTCCTTCTCTCTCTCTCTCTCTCTCTCTCTCTCTATCAGTTTCGAGATGTGCTCACACACCTCCCCACACGTTCCGATGAACATGTTGCCGTGCATGACAGCCTCACACGTGATCGTGTCGCTTGCCTCTCTATCACCACTCGCAACTGTACCGCAGCAGCGGTCCCTATGGCCCCTATCCTTCCTCCCCCCCCCCTCTCTCTCTCTCTATCAGTTTCGAGATGTGCTCACACCTCCCCACACGTTCCGATGAACATGTTGCCGTGCGTGACAGCCTCACACGTGATCGTGTCGCTTGCCTCACTATCACCATTCGCAACTGTACCGCAGCAGCGGTCCCTATGGCCCCTATCCTTCCTCATCCCCTCCTTCTCTCTCTCTCTCTCTCTCTCTCTCTCTCTCTATCAGTTTCGAGATGTGCTCACACACCTCCCCACACGTTCCGATGAACATGTTGCCGTGCATGACAGCCTCACACGTGATCGTGTCGCTTGCCTCTCTATCACCACTCGCAACTGTTCCGCAGCAGCGGTCCCTATGACCCCTATCCTTCCTCCCCCCCTCTCTCTCTCTATCAGTTTCGAGATGTGCTCACACCTCCCCACACGTTCCGATGAACATGTTGCCGTGCGTGACAGCCTCACACGTGATCGTGTCGCTTGCCTCACTATCACCATTCGCAACTGTACCGCAGCAGCGGTCCCTATGGCCCCTATCCTTCCTCATCCCCTCCTTCTCTCTCTCTCTCTCTCTCTCTCTCTCTCTCTCTCTCTCTATCAGTTTCGAGATGTGCTCACACACCTCCCCACACGTTCCGATGAACATGTTGCCGTGCATGACAGCCTCACACGTGATCGTGTCGCTTGTCTCTCTATCACCACTCGCAACTGTACCGCAGCAGCGGTCCCTATGGCCCCTATCCTTCCTCCCCCCCTCTCTCTCTCTATCAGTTTCGAGATGTGCTCACACCTCCCCACACGTTCCGATGAACATGTTGCCGTGCGTGACAGCCTCACACGTGATCGTGTCGCTTGCCTCACTATCACCATTCGCAACTGTACCGCAGCAGCGGTCCCTATGGCCCCTATCCTTCCTCATCCCCTCCTTCTCTCTCTCTCTCTCTCTCTCTCTCTCTCTCTCTCTCTCTCTATCAGTTTCGAGATGTGCTCACACACCTCCCCACACGTTCCGATGAACATGTTGCCGTGCATGACAGCCTCACACGTGATCGTGTCGCTTGCCTCTCTATCACCACTCGCAACTGTACCGCAGCAGCGGTCCCTATGGCCCCTATCCTTCCTCCCCCTTCCCCCCCCCCCTCCTTCTCTCTCTCTCTATCAGTTTCGAGATGTGCTCACACACCTCCACACACGTTCCGATGAACATGTTGCCGTGCATGGCAGCCTCACACGTGATCGTGTCGCTTGCCTCTCTATCACCACTCGCAACTGTACCGCAGCAGCGGTCCCTATGGCCCCTATCCTTCCTCCCCCCCTCTCTCTCTCTCTCTCTCTCTATCAGTTTCGAGATGTGCTCACACACCTCCCCACACGTTCCGATGAACATGTTGCCGTGCGTGACAGCCTCACACGTGATCGTGTCGCTTGCCTCACTATCACCATTCGCAACTGTACCGCAGCAGCGGTCCCTATGGCCCCTATCCTTCCTCCCCCCCTCTCTCTCTCTCTATCAGTTTCGAGATGTGCTCACACCTCCCCACACGTTCCGATGAACATGTTGCCGTGCGTGACAGCCTCACACGTGATCGTGTCGCTTGCCTCACTATCACCATTCGCAACTGTACCGCAGCAGCGGTCCCTATGGCCCCTATCCTTCCTCATCCCCTCCTTCTCTCTCTCTCTCTCTCTCTCTCTCTCTCTCTCTATCAGTTTCGAGATGTGCTCACACACCTCCCCACACGTTCCGATGAACATGTTGCCGTGCATGACAGCCTCACACGTGATCGTGTCGCTTGCCTCTCTATCACCACTCGCAACTGTACCGCAGCAGCGGTCCCTATGGCCCCTATCCTTCCTCCCCCTTCCCTCTCTCTCTCTCTCTCTCTCTCTCTCTCTCTCTCTCTATCAGTTTCGAAATGTGCTCACACACCTCCACACACGTTCCGATGAACATGTTGCCGTGCATGACAGCCTCACACGTGATCATGTCGCTTGCCTCACTATCACCACTCGCAACTGTACCGCAGCAGCGGTCCCTATGGCCCCTATCCTTCCTCCCCCCTCCCCCCCCCCCCCTCCTTCTCTCTCTCTCTATCAGTTTCGAGATGTGCTCACACACCTCCACACACGTTCCGATGAACATGTTGCCGTGCATGGCAGCCTCACACGTGATCGTGTCGCTTGCCTCTCTATCACCACTCGCAACTGTACCGCAGCAGCGGTCCCTATGGCCCCTATCCTTCCTCCCCCCCTCTCTCTCTCTCTCTCTCTATCAGTTTCGAGATGTGCTCACACACCTCCACACACGTTCCGATGAATATGTTATCGTGCATGACAGCCTCACACGTGATCGTGTCGTTTGCCTCACTATCACCACTCGCAACTGTACCGCAGCAGCGGTCCCTATGGCCCCTATCCTTCCTCCCCCCCCTCTCTCTCTCTCTCTCTCTCTCTCTCTCTATGAGTTTCGAGATGTGCTCACACACCTCCACACACGTTCCAATGAACATGTTGCCGTGCATGACAGCCTCACACGTGATCGTGTCGCTTGCCTCACTATCACCATTCGCAACTGTACCGCAGCAGCGGTCCCTATGGCCCCTATCCTTTCTCCCCCCATGCCTCTCTCTCTCTCTCTCTTTCTCTCTCTCTCTCTCTCTCTCTATCAGTTTCGAGATGTGCGCACACACCTCCACACACGTTCCGATGAACATGTTGCCGTGCATGACAGCCTCACACGTGATTTTGTCGCTTGCCTCTCTATCACCACTCGCAACTGTACCGCAGCAGCGGTCCCTATGGCCCCTTTCCTTCCTCCCCCTCTCTCTCTCTCTCTCTCTCTCTCTCTCTCTCTCTCTCTCTCTCTCTATCAGTTTCGAGATGTGCTCACACACCTCCACACACGTTCCGATGAACATGTTGCCGTGTATGACAGCCTCACACGTGATCGTGTCGCTTGCCTCACTATCAACCACTCGCAACTGTACCGCAGCAGCGGTCCCTATGGCTACTATCCTTCCTCCCCCCCCCTCTCTCTCTCTCTCTCTCTCTCTCTCTATCAGTTTCGAAATGTGTTCACACACCTCCACACACGTTCCGATGAACATGTTGCCGTGCATGACAGCCTCACACGTGATCGTGTCGTTTGCCTCACTATCACCACTCGCAACTGTACCGCAGCAGCGGTCCCTATGGCCCCTATCCTTCCTTCCCCCCCCCCCTCTCTCTCTCTATCAGTTTCGAGATGTGCTCACACACCTCCCCACACGTTCCGATGAACATGTTGCCGTGTATGACAGCCTCACACGTGATCGTGTCGCTTGCCTCACTATCACCCACTCGCAACTGTTCCGCAGCAGCGGTCCCTATGGCCCCTATCCTTCCTCCCCCCCCCTCTCTCTTTCCCTCTCTCTCTCTCTCTCTCTCTCTCTCTCTCTCTCTCTCTCTATCAGTTTCGAGATGTGCTCACACACCTCCACACACGTTCCGATGAACATGTTGCCGTGCATGACAGCCTCACACGTGATCGTGTCGCTTGCCTCACTATCGCCCACTCGCAACTGTACCGCAGCAGCGGTCCCTATGGCTACTATCCTTCCTCCCCCCCTCTCTCTCTCTCTCTATCAGTTTCGAGATGTGCTCACACACCTCCACACACGTTCCGATGAACATGTTGCCGTGCATGACAGCCTCACACGTGATCGTGTCGCTTGCCTCACTATCACCCACTCGCAACTGTACCGCAGCAGCGGTCCCTATGGCTACTATCCTTCCTCCCCCCCCCCTCTCTCTCTCTCTCTCTCTCTCTCTCTATCAGTTTCGAGATGTGCTCACACACCTCCCCATACGTTCCGATGAACATGTTGCCGTGTATGACAGCCTCACACGTGATCGTGTCGCTTGCCTCACTATCACCCACTCGCAACTGTACCGCAGCAGCGGTCCCTATGGCCCCTATCCTTCCTCCCCCCCCCCTCTCTCTCTCTCTCTCTCTATCAGTTTCGAGATGTGCTCACACACCTCCTATACACTTTCCGATGAACATGTTGCCGTGCATGACAGCCTCACACGTGATCGTGTCGCTTGCCTCACTATCACCACTCGCAACTGTACCGCAGCAGCGGTCCCTATGGCCCCTATCCTTCCTCCCCCCTCCCCCCCCCCTCCTTCTCTCTCTCTCTCTCTCTCTATCAGTTTCGAGATGTGCTCACACACCTCCACACACGTTCCGATGAACATGTTGCCGTGCATGACAGCCTCACACGTGATCGTGTCGCTTGCCTCACTATCACCATTCGCAACTGTACCGCAGCAGCGGTCCCTATGGCCCCTATCCTTTCTCCCCCCATGCCTCTCTCTCTCTCTCTCTCTCTCTCTCTCTCTCTCTCTATCAGTTTCGAGATGTGCGCACACACCTCCACACACGTTCCGATGAACATGTTGCCGTGCATGACAGCCTCACACGTGATTTTGTCGCTTGCCTCTCTATCACCACTCGCAACTGTACCGCAGCAGCGGTCCCTATGGCCCCTATCCTTCCTCCCCCTCTCTCTCTCTCTCTCTCTCTCTCTCTCTATCAGTTTCGAGATGTGCTCACACACCTCCACACACGTTCCGATGAACATGTTGCCGTGTATGACAGCCTCACACGTGATCGTGTCGCTTGCCTCACTATCACCCACTCGCAACTGTACCGCAGCAGCGGTCCCTATGGCTACTATCCTTCCTCCCCCCCTCTCTCTCTCTCTCTCACTCTCTCTCTCTATCAGTTTCGAGATGTGTTCACACACCTCCACACACGTTCCGATGAACATGTTGCCGTGCATGACAGCCTCACACGTGATCGTGTCGTTTGCCTCACTATCACCACTCGCAACTGTACCGCAACAGCGGTCCCTATGGCCCCTATCCTTACTCCCCTCTCTCTCTCTCTCTCTCTCTCTCTCTCTCTATCAGTTTCGAGATGTGCTCACACACCTCCACACACGTTCCGATGAACATGTTGCCGTGCATGACAGCCTCACACGTGATCGTGTCGCTTGCCTCACTATCACCACTCGCAACTGTACCGCAGCAGCGGTCCCTATGGCCCCTATCCTTCCTTCCCCCCCCCTCTCTCTCTCTATCAGTTTCGAGATGTGCTCACACACCTCCCCACACGTTCCGATGAACATGTTGCCGTGTATGACAGCCTCACACGTGATCGTGTCGCTTGCCTCACTATCACCCACTCGCAACTGTTCCGCAGCAGCGGTCCCTATGGCCCCTATCCTTCCTCCCCCCCCTCTCTCTCTCCCTCTCTCTCCCTCTCTCTCTCTCTCTCTCTCTCTCTCTCTATCAGTTTCGAGATGTGCTCACACACCTCCACACACGTTCCGATGAACATGTTGCCGTGCATGACAGCCTCACACGTGATCGTGTCGCTTGCCTCACTATCGCCCACTCGCAACTGTACCGCAGCAGCGGTCCCTATGGCTACTATCCTTCCTCCCCCTCTCTCTCTCTCTCTATCAGTTTCGAGATGTGCTCACACACCTCCACACACGTTCCGATGAACATGTTGCCGTGCATGACAGCCTCACACGTGATCGTGTCGCTTGCCTCACTATCACCCACTCGCAACTGTACCGCAGCAGCGGTCCCTATGGCTACTATCCTTCCTCCCCCCCCTCTCTCTCTCTCTCTCTCTCTCTCTCTCTCTCTATCAGTTTCGAGATGTGCTCACACACCTCCACACACGTTCCGATGAACATGTTGCCGTGCATGACAGCCTCACACGTGATCGTGTCGCTTGCCTCTCTATCACCACTCGCAACTGTACCGCAGCAGCGGTCCCTATGAATGAATGAATTTATTACAGAAAAACCTGCGTAACACAATCAAAATCAAACATAAAAACTGTTCAAAGCGATCAAATCAAAAGAGAGGTGAGATAGGGAGAGAGAGAGGAAGAGGTCTGGTACGTTTGTTGCGCTGGCCCCCAGCCTAGTAGTGGAGGATGAGGAGCGGCGGAGGGAACCGCTTGCACGACCGCGAGGTGTGCACTAGGATACAAGCGCACATTCGACAACCATCAGTCAACCAACAATCAACCTTGTCTCACTATATCAATAACTCAGCGCATAGAAATCAATAGTCATTATGTGACATGAGGTTGAAACTAAATACACATGTCTGATGGGAGTGGGTGTGTGACTAAATGGAAATTATCAATTGTCTGGTGGTCAGAGGACGACGGGGGAGCATGGTGATGTGCTCTAGTAGGACTTCTCTCCACGAGTGGTGTGTGTGGCGGAAGGTGAGAGAGAGACCGGGTCGTTGAGAGAAAGACCGTGTCGACCACCAGAGAGCAGCCGGAGTGGAGTTGAGCCAGCGACACGCCAAGACGGTACGGGCATACAAACACAGAACGAACGACACAAAC
>CAWZYM010000216.1:297500-310000 GCA_963966185.1 Rhabditoides inermis | reverse complement strand
TCGCAACTGTACCGCAGCAGCGGTCCCTATGGTCCCTATCCTTCCTCCCCCTTCCCTCTCTCTCTCTCTCTCTCTCTCTCTCTCTCTCTATCAGTTTCGAAATGTGCTCACACACCTCCACACACGTTCCGATGAACATGTTGCCGTGCAGGACAGCCTCACACGTGATCATGTCGCTTGCCTCACTATCACCCACTCGCAACTGTACCGCAGCAGCGGTCCCTATGGCCCCTATCCTTCCCCCCCCTCTCTATCAGTTTAGAGATGTGCTCACACACCTCCCCACACGTTCCGATGAACATGTTGCCGTGCAGGACAGCCTCACACGTGATCGTGTCGCTTGCCTCTCTATCACCACTCGCAACTGTACCGCAGCAGCGGTCCCTATGGCCCCTATCCTTCCTCCCCCCTCCCCCCCTCCCCTCCTTCTCTCTCTCTCTCTATCAGTTTCGAGATGTGCTCACACACCTCCACACACGTTCCGATGAACATGTTGCCGTGCATGACAGCCTCACACGTGATCGTGTCGCTTGCCTCACTATCACCCACTCGCAACTGTACCGCAGCAGCGGTCCCTATGGCTACTATCCTTCCTCCCCCCCCTCTCTCTCTCTCTCTCTCTCTCTCTCTCTCTCTCTCTCTCTATCAGTTTCGAGATGTGCTCACACACCTCCACACACGTTCCGATGAACATGTTGCCGTGCATGACAGCCTCACACGTGATCGTGTCGCTTGCCTCTCTATCACCACTCGCAACTGTACCGCAGCAGCGGTCCCTATGGCCCCTATCCTTCCTCCCCCCCTCTCTCTCTCTCTCTCTATCAGTTTCGAGATGTGCTCACACCTCCCCACACGTTCCGATGAACATGTTGCCGTGCGTGACAGCCTCACACGTGATCGTGTCGCTTGCCTCTCTATCACCACTCGCAACTGTACCGCAGCAGCGGTCCCTATGGCCCCTATCCTTCCTCCCCCCCTCTCTCTCTCTCTCTATCAGTTTCGAGATGTGCTCACACCTCCCCACACGTTCCGATGAACATGTTGCCGTGCGTGACAGCCTCACACGTGATCGTGTCGCTTGCCTCACTATCACCATTCGCAACTGTACCGCAGCAGCGGTCCCTATGGCCCCTATCCTTCCTCATCCCCTCCTTCTCTCTCTCTCTCTCTCTCTCTCTCTCTCTATCAGTTTCGAGATGTGCTCACACACCTCCCCACACGTTCCGATGAACATGTTGCCGTGCATGACAGCCTCACACGTGATCGTGTCGCTTGCCTCTCTATCACCACTCGCAACTGTACCGCAGCAGCGGTCCCTATGGCCCCTATCCTTCCTCCCCCTTCCCTCTCTCTCTCTCTCTCTCTCTCTCTCTCTCTCTCTCTATCAGTTTCGAAATGTGCTCACACACCTCCACACACGTTCCGATGAACATGTTGCCGTGCAGGACAGCCTCACACGTGATCATGTCGCTTGCCTCACTATCACCCACTCGCAACTGTACCGCAGCAGCGGTCCCTATGGCCCCTATCCTTCCCCCCCCTCTCTATCAGTTTAGAGATGTGCTCACACACCTCCCCACACGTTCCGATGAACATGTTGCCGTGCAGGACAGCCTCACACGTGATCATGTCGCTTGCCTCACTATCACCCACTCGCAACTGTACCGCAGCAGTGGTCCCTATGGCCCCTATCCTCCCCCCCCCCTCTCTATCAGTTTCGAGATGTGCTCACACACCTCCACACACGTTCCGATGAACATGTTGCCGTGCATGACAGCCTCACACGTGATCGTGTCGCTTGCCTCTCTATCACCACTCGCAACTGTACCGCAGCAGCGGTCCCTATGGCCCCTATCCTTCCTCCCCCCCTCCCCCCCCCCCTCCTTCTCTCTCTCTATCAGTTTCGAGATGTGCTCACACACCTCCCCACACGTTCCGATGAACATGTTGCCGTGCATGACAGCCTCACACGTGATCGTGTCGCTTGCCTCTCTATCACCACTCGCAACTGTACCGCAGCAGCGGTCCCTATGGTCCCTATCCTTCCTCCCCCTTCCCTCTCTCTCTCTCTCTCTCTCTCTCTCTCTCTCTCTATCAGTTTCGAAATGTGCTCACACACCTCCACACACGTTCCGATGAACATGTTGCCGTGCAGGACAGCCTCACACGTGATCATGTCGCTTGCCTCACTATCACCCACTCGCAACTGTACCGCAGCAGCGGTCCCTATGGCCCCTATCCTTCCCCCCCCTCTCTATCAGTTTAGAGATGTGCTCACACACCTCCCCACACGTTCCGATGAACATGTTGCCGTGCAGGACAGCCTCACACGTGATCGTGTCGCTTGCCTCTCTATCACCACTCGCAACTGTACCGCAGCAGCGGTCCCTATGGCCCCTATCCTTCCTCCCCCCTCCCCCCCTCCCCTCCTTCTCTCTCTCTCTCTATCAGTTTCGAGATGTGCTCACACACCTCCACACACGTTCCGATGAACATGTTGCCGTGCATGACAGCCTCACACGTGATTTTGTCGCTTGCCTCTCTATCACCACTCGCAACTGTACCGCAGCAGCGGTCCCTATGGCCCCTATCCTTCCTCCTCTCTCTCTCTCTCTCTCTCTCTCTCTCTCTCTCTCTCTCTCTATCAGTTTCGAGATGTGCTCACACACCTCCACACACGTTCCGATGAACATGTTGCCGTGCATGACAGCCTCACACGTGATCGTGTCGCTTGCCTCACTATCACCCACTCGCAACTGTACCGCAGCAGCGGTCCCTATGGCTACTATCCTTCCTCCCCCCCTCTCTCTCTCTCTCTCTCTCTCTCTCTCTCTCTCTCTCTCTCTATCAGTTTCGAGATGTGTTCACACACCTCCACACACGTTCCGATGAACATGTTGCCGTGCATGACAGCCTCACACGTGATCGTGTCGTTTGCCTCACTATCACCACTCGCAACTGTACCGCAACAGCGGTCCCTATGGCCCCTATCCTTACTCCCCCTCTCTCTCTCTCTCTCTCTATCAGTTTCGAGATGTGCTCACACACCTCCACACACGTTCCGATGAACATGTTGCCGTGTATGACAGCCTCACACGTGATCGTGTCGCTTGCCTCACTATCACCCACTCGCAACTGTTCCGCAGCAGCGGTCCCTATGACCCCTATCCTTCCTCCCCCCCTCTCTCTCTCTCTCTATCAGTTTCGAGATGTGCTCACACCTCCCCACACGTTCCGATGAACATGTTGCCGTGCATGACAGCCTCACACGTGATCGTGTCGCTTGCCTCTCTATCACCACTCGCAACTGTACCGCAGCAGCGGTCCCTATGGCCCCTATCCTTCCTCCCCCCCTCTCTCTCTCTCTCTATCAGTTTCGAGATGTGCTCACACCTCCCCACACGTTCCGATGAACATGTTGCCGTGCGTGACAGCCTCACACGTGATCGTGTCGCTTGCCTCTCTATCACCACTCGCAACTGTACCGCAGCAGCGGTCCCTATGGCCCCTATCCTTCCTCCCCCCCTCTCTCTCTCTCTCTATCAGTTTCGAGATGTGCTCACACCTCCCCACACGTTCCGATGAACATGTTGCCGTGCGTGACAGCCTCACACGTGATCGTGTCGCTTGCCTCACTATCACCATTCGCAACTGTACCGCAGCAGCGGTCCCTATGGCCCCTATCCTTCCTCATCCCCTCCTTCTCTCTCTCTCTCTCTCTCTCTCTCTCTCTATCAGTTTCGAGATGTGCTCACACACCTCCCCACACGTTCCGATGAACATGTTGCCGTGCATGACAGCCTCACACGTGATCGTGTCGCTTGCCTCTCTATCACCACTCGCAACTGTACCGCAGCAGCGGTCCCTATGGCCCCTATCCTTCCTCCCCCTTCCCCTCTCTCTCTCTCTCTCTCTCTCTCTCTCTCTCTCTCTCTATCAGTTTCGAAATGTGCTCACACACCTCCACACACGTTCCGATGAACATGTTGCCGTGCAGGACAGCCTCACACGTGATCATGTCGCTTGCCTCACTATCACCCACTCGCAACTGTACCGCAGCAGCGGTCCCTATGGCCCCTATCCTTCCCCCCCCCCTCTCTATCAGTTTAGAGATGTGCTCACACACCTCCCCACACGTTCCGATGAACATGTTGCCGTGCAGGACAGCCTCACACGTGATCATGTCGCTTGCCTCACTATCACCCACTCGCAACTGTACCGCAGCAGTGGTCCCTATGGCCCCTATCCTCCCCCCCCTCTCTCTATCAGTTTCGAGATGTGCTCACACACCTCCACACACGTTCCGATGAACATGTTGCCGTGCATGACAGCCTCACACGTGATTGTGTCGCTTGCCTCTCTATCACCACTCGCAACTGTACCGCAGCAGCGGTCCCTATGGCCCCTATCCTTCCTCCCCCCCTCCCCCCCCCCCCTCCTTCTCTCTCTCTCTCTCTATCAGTTTCGAGATGTGCTCACACACCTCCCCACACGTTCCGATGAACATGTGGGGGCATAAAGACCTCTATTGTGCTGATTTTGCTAGTCTGTTCACAAATCTTCCCCATGGAGTTGTCATGCAGAATATGTTCAAACTTGTAGACCTATGTTTTAACAATAGCGGGAAAAAGTACATTATTTCCGGTTATAAAAAGGCATATTATTCTAACGATGAAAATAATGCAAATAGAAACAAATATACACCAGTAGATGTGAAATTCATGATTCAATATATTCTTCACAACAGTTTTGCAATTTATGGAGATAAACTTTTCAAGCAAACATCCGGTATCCCTCAGGGAAACAATGCCTCTCCATCGTTGGCAGACCTAACACTTTCTTTCATGGAATTCGAATACGTTAAAGCAAATGAAAATGTTTTCAAGTCTGGTTTCAAGGCATATAGGTATATGGATGATCTCTTGATTGTCCATAATCCTACAAATGATGCTCTGCAGAGAACAGTTGACAGTGTATACCATAGTTCCCTCACACTAGAACAAACGAATGTCGGACCAAACAATGCAATCTTCTTGGATTTGAATATTTCAAAGGCACATAACCAGTTCTCAGTGGAATTATATAACAAAACAGATGATTACAATTTTGAAGTAGTCAGATATCCGAACTACAATTCTAATATAAAGATGTCTGTGGGTTGGAACACAATGAACGGTGAACTCACACGCATTTTCAGAACATGCACAGAGACAGCTTCCTTTAAGGTTAGATGCAAACAGTTAGTGTGCAACTTTCTCAAAAATGAGTATCCGCGGAGAAAAGTAGAATTAGAATTCTGTAAATTAGTTATGCGGAATAAATCAATGATGGTAAAGCATAACATTCGTGGTGTGTCTGATGTTCTATCACTAATCAAGTAAATCTAATAATTATGGCGCGCCAAACTAGAACTGTCTGCTACTGTGCCTCTCTCTTGTCTCTCACCCACTGACCCACAGTCGCCGCCTCTCTCGCCTCTCTCTTACCCGCTGACCCACAGTCGCGCATTGTCTGCGCCCCCTATTATTTTCGCACTGATTGCCGCTGCCACATCTACTCTTCCCCCGCATATTCTCCTCGCAACGGCTCTTCCATATGAGTTATCTGTTATTTCGATCATTATTTTATAATATTTACTAACTAGTATATGTTTGTTGTTGTCCTTGTCTTATATGTTTGTGTTAACCTCTCATGCGTGGTCATCTCTGATGAGTGCTCCGCCTCGCATGAGACTGTCCGAACAATCCAGTCAGGTGAAAGGAGCCGAAACTGGATTGTTCTTCATGTATTTCTTATCACAACTCCCCCTTTTTCTAATTTTGATTGTCGGGAGCTGTGGGTGAGGTGAGGTGAGATACCCACTCCCCATGGCGCCCCGTCTCTCCCCTCTTCATATTGATTTGATCCATATTCCCGCCAATTTGGCTCACTCTCATAGTCCACGTCTCCCTCTCCGCATGTTTTATGGTTTTGACCTGACAACATGAACGCAGCAATTCGGCTATATTGTTAGCCACCCGCCTTTCGGCAATAGTGTCTCTATTTGAGGCACGACCCTTGTAGTATCCATATTTTGGATACGAACTTTTGGCCCAATTTGGGCCACACAATATATAAATACTATGGATAAATGTACACTTAGACAATTATATAAGGTTTATATAACCAAAAACTCTCCATACAATCTTAATCATATACTCAATTCATAAAGAAAACAAAACACGCGTATATAACCGGCATGAAAGAAACACAACTAATATATGCTTTTCGTAAATATACTGATATTAGCTTCACACTCTCCCACTTACAATCGACAATGCGGCTACTACTGGCCACACTGCCGTCTGGCACTAGTGTCTCTATTTGAGGCACGACCACCCTAGTATCCATATTTTGGATACGCAACATTAGCCCTATTTTGGGCTAACCCCTTGATCCTTCGGGATCTTATCTGCATTTACATTTACTTTATTCAGACTATATCTATTCAATCCTTGTAAATAACATACAATCCTTTTCAAATTCGTGTTTTCCACTACCGGCTGAAATGCCACGAGCCGTTCCAACTAAGTTTGGTTTTCTGTCTCTCTTTATCATTCCCTCAATACCACCTTTCAATCCAACCATTCTCACCAAACCTCTACTGCATTCGAAAAGAATGCAATCTATGTTTCCCTTGGAATAGATGCTTAGTGTCTCGAATGATTCACATGAAAAGTAGCATCACTGATCATTCCATCAAGGAGGAAGGACACCTCGGGGATCTCGTTATCCCGCTTAAACCGGCTTCATGATGTGATGAGGTTATAGTAGCACAGGGGTTCTCTCGGGCTTGCCTGGGAGGGCTCGGCTTAGTTGCCACCCGGTGACACGGGCCCTGTCGCCAACCTGCATGAAGTGTCGAGTCGGGGCGCTCCCTTTGATATTCTATCCGCACATTCTTTCCATTCGCCTCCCCGTGTCACCCGTACGGAGGACGTGCCTCCACAAAACCCCGGCCGTGGTGGGCCATTATAAATCACCAGCGAACCAACAGAAAACCCCATATTATACTCAAACTAGTTTTGAGAGCAGAAAAATAGGTGGAAGACATGTTATTCAAGTACCATATAACAATGACCATATAGGTGAATCTTGTGGAAAGTCGAGATGTGTTATTTGTCCGAAAATTAGTTTCACTGATCATGTTATTAGTAATGCTACAGGACGTACCATTTCTACTAACAAACACGCGACTACTTGTTGTTCTACCAAAAACTTAATATATATGATTACTTGTAATCGGTGCAGGCTACAATATGTAGGTGAAACCACCACAACCGTGAAACAACGAATGTCAGCTCACCGCCACAGTTTCAAAAATGGTATTCTGAATACATATTTGAGTAAGCACTTCAAACTTTCGGATCATGATCATGAAGATTTCTCAATAGACATTCTCGACAGTGCGGAAGAAAATCGTGACAAAACTATCCTTCATGAAAAAGAACAGTTTTGGATTCGAATGATGGTTACTGCCTATCCCTTTGGACTCAATGATCAAATAAAAGGATTCGGTAATATCTCTGATTTAAGTATTCAAAATTGTAAAATTAAGTCGCACCCCTACTTCTCTATGCAAATCAAAAATGTCAGTAAGAAATGTCGTGGTAAAAAGAGAAGAAGTCGGCCAGCAAATTATAATTTAATGTCGATATCAGATATTGTTTCGGAAGTTGAAAAGAACAAAGGCTTTTCATTGCACAAGTTTTTTAAAACTATTTCACGAAATAATACGGATAAGTTGATTGATTTTATGATAAATAATTCTGATTTTAATAATTTGAATAAACTCACTCAACTTAAGATTTTTGCGGGAACGTGTAAATCACTTATGAAACTAAACAATGCACAACAAACAGTTACACGTTTTCACAATTTGAAAATTAATTATGATGGAAAATTCTTGGAAAGTGTGAACATTGCGAAAATAATCAACCGTAGCTTCCGTAATATAATTACACGAGAACAAATTTATAACGATAAAAATGTGTTGAATACTAGAATACTTTACCAATACGATCTTCCAATTTCCTCTGTAATTTGTAACTATAACCGCTTCCTTAAAACACTAACCACAGAACGTATACGGGAAATTTTACTAGGCGATTGCATGTGTGATTCAAAGTATTCCCAATATAAAGATTCTCACCATGAACATGTGGTCACTGGTAATTTGAATATTATTGAGGACATCAATTTGAGAACAATAATGCTGAAAGGTACGAAGTTCAGAACACCAAAACTAGTTAACAAAATAGAAAGTCTTGAAACTATTCTAGAACATGTAACCACTCACTTGGATAAACTTCAGAAGAGTTATAACATTCCACTAAATACTTTTGAAGTTTTTTCATCACGAGTAAAGATGCACCTAAGCAAACGCTACAATGAAGAATATGATAAATTTGATTTTCAGTACATTAACTATTCTAAAGAAACTTTATCTCAACTACAAAAACACTTTGTCATAACACCAATAGATAAGGCAGAAGGAAACTTTGCGCTGACATGTAACAAACTTTACATTCAAATCATGAATAAAGAACTAGGCTACGATGCCATAAACAACGTGGTGAACAGTAGTAATGAAACATATGCTTTGTATGAAAAAGAGTCCATCGACAACATTGTGCTTAGGCATATTTCTGAAACAAAATCTTTTAATACAATTGAGGCTGATAATAAAACATTACCTAGAATTTATGCGATCCCAAAAATGCATAAAAGCCCAATAAAATTTCGATTTATAACTGGAGCTTTTAATAGTAGTCTCAAACCAATTTCATTAGAATTGCAGTTGATACTATCCCATCTCAAATCACATTTTGCTAATTATTGCAAATTGATCAGACAGCGTAACAATACCGAAATATACTGGTCAATCAAAAACAGCCAAGAAGCAATCAATTCCATCAACAATATCACAAATAAACAGCATAAAGACCTCTATTGTGCTGATTTTGCTAGTCTGTTCACAAATCTTCCCCATGGAGTTGTCATGCAGAATATGTTCAAACTTGTAGACCTATGTTTTAACAATAGCGGGAAAAAGTACATTATTTCCGGTTATAAAAAGGCATATTATTCTAACGATGAAAATAATGCAAATAGAAACAAATATACACCAGTAGATGTGAAATTCATGATTCAATATATTCTTCACAACAGTTTTGCAATTTATGGAGATAAACTTTTCAAGCAAACATCCGGTATCCCTCAGGGAAACAATGCCTCTCCATCGTTGGCAGACCTAACACTTTCTTTCATGGAATTCGAATACGTTAAAGCAAATGAAAATGTTTTCAAGTCTGGTTTCAAGGCATATAGGTATATGGATGATCTCTTGATTGTCCATAATCCTACAAATGATGCTCTGCAGAGAACAGTTGACAGTGTATACCATAGTTCCCTCACACTAGAACAAACGAATGTCGGACCAAACAATGCAATCTTCTTGGATTTGAATATTTCAAAGGCACATAACCAGTTCTCAGTGGAATTATATAACAAAACAGATGATTACAATTTTGAAGTAGTCAGATATCCGAACTACAATTCTAATATAAAGATGTCTGTGGGTTGGAACACAATGAACGGTGAACTCACACGCATTTTCAGAACATGCACAGAGACAGCTTCCTTTAAGGTTAGATGCAAACAGTTAGTGTGCAACTTTCTCAAAAATGAGTATCCGCGGAGAAAAGTAGAATTAGAATTCTGTAAATTAGTTATGCGGAATAAATCAATGATGGTAAAGCATAACATTCGTGGTGTGTCTGATGTTCTATCACTAATCAAGTAAATCTAATAATTATGGCGCGCCAAACTAGAACTGTCTGCTACTGTGCCTCTCTCTTGTCTCTCACCCACTGACCCACAGTCGCCGCCTCTCTCGCCTCTCTCTTACCCGCTGACCCACAGTCGCGCATTGTCTGCGCCCCCTATTATTTTCGCACTGATTGCCGCTGCCACATCTACTCTTCCCCCGCATATTCTCCTCGCAACGGCTCTTCCATATGAGTTATCTGTTATTTCGATCATTATTTTATAATATTTACTAACTAGTATATGTTTGTTGTTGTCCTTGTCTTATATGTTTGTGTTAACCTCTCATGCGTGGTCATCTCTGATGAGTGCTCCGCCTCGCATGAGACTGTCCGAACAATCCAGTCAGGTGAAAGGAGCCGAAACTGGATTGTTCTTCATGTATTTCTTATCACAACTCCCCCTTTTTCTAATGTTGCCGTGCATGACAGCCTCACACGTGATCGTGTCGCTTGCCTCTCTATCACCACTCGCAACTGTACCGCAGCAGCGGTCCCTATGGTCCCTATCCTTCCTCCCCCTTCCCTCTCTCTCTCTCTCTCTCTCTCTCTCTCTCTCTCTCTATCAGTTTCGAAATGTGCTCACACACCTCCACACACGTTCCGATGAACATGTTGCCGTGCAGGACAGCCTCACACGTGATCATGTCGCTTGCCTCACTATCACCCACTCGCAACTGTACCGCAGCAGCGGTCCCTATGGCCCCTATCCTTCCCCCCCCCCCTCTCTATCAGTTTAGAGATGTGCTCACACACCTCCCCACACGTTCCGATGAACATGTTGCCGTGCAGGACAGCCTCACACGTGATCGTGTCGCTTGCCTCTCTATCACCACTCGCAACTGTACCGCAGCAGCGGTCCCTATGGCCCCTATCCTTCCTCCCCCCTCCCCCCCTCCCCTCCTTCTCTCTCTCTCTCTATCAGTTTCGAGATGTGCTCACACACCTCCACACACGTTCCGATGAACATGTTGCCGTGCATGACAGCCTCACACGTGATCGTGTCGCTTGCCTCTCTATCACCACTCGCAACTGTACCGCAGCAGCGGTCCCTATGGCCCCTATCCTTCCTCCCCCCCCTCTCTCTCTCTCTCTCTCTCTATCAGTTTCGAGATGTGCTCACACACCTCCACACACGTTCCGATGAACATGTTATCGTGCATGACAGCCTCACACGTGATCGTGTCGTTTGCCTCACTATCACCACTCGCAACTGTACCGCAGCAGCGGTCCCTATGGCCCCTATCCTTCCTCCCCCCCCCTCTCTCTCTCTCTCTCTCTCTCTCTCTATGAGTTTCGAAATGTGCTCACACACCTCCACACACGTTCCAATGAACATGTTGCCGTGCATGACAGCCTCACACGTGATCGTGTCGCTTGCCTCACTATCACCATTCGCAACTGTACCGCAGCAGCGGTCCCTATGGCCCCTATCCTTTCTCCCCCATGCCTCTCTCTCTCTCTCTCTCTTTCTCTCTCTCTCTCTCTCTCTCTCTCTCTCTCTCTATCAGTTTCGAGATGTGCGCACACACCTCCACACACGTTCCGATGAACATGTTGCCGTGCATGACAGCCTCACACGTGATTTTGTCGCTTGCCTCTCTATCACCACTCGCAACTGTACCGCAGCAGCGGTCCCTATGGCCCCTATCCTTCCTCCTCTCTCTCTCTCTCTCTCTCTCTCTCTCTCTCTCTCTCTCTCTCTCTCTATCAGTTTCGAGATGTGCTCACACACCTCCACACACGTTCCGATGAACATGTTGCCGTGCATGACAGCCTCACACGTGATCGTGTCGCTTGCCTCACTATCACCCACTCGCAACTGTACCGCAGCAGCGGTCCCTATGGCTACTATCCTTCCTCCCCCCCCTCTCTCTCTCTCTCTCTCTCTCTCTCTCTCTATCAGTTTCGAGATGTGTTCACACACCTCCACACACGTTCCGATGAACATGTTGCCGTGCATGACAGCCTCACACGTGATCGTGTCGTTTGCCTCACTATCACCACTCGCAACTGTACCGCAACAGCGGTCCCTATGGCCCCTATCCTTACTCCCCCTCTCTCTCTCTCTCTCTCTATCAGTTTCGAGATGTGCTCACACACCTCCACACACGTTCCGATGAACATGTTGCCGTGCATGACAGCCTCACACGTGATCGTGTCGCTTGCCTCACTATCACCACTCGCAACTGTACCGCAGCAGCGGTCCCTATGGCCCCTATCCTTCCTTCCCCCCTCTCTCTCTCTATCAGTTTCGAGATGTGCTCACACACCTCCCCACACGTTCCGATGAACATGTTGCCGTGTATGACAGCCTCACACGTGATCGTGTCGCTTGCCTCACTATCATCCACTCGCAACTGTTCCGCAGCAGCGGTCCCTATGGCCCCTATCCTTCCTCCCCCCCCTCTCTCTCTCCCTCTCTCTCCCTCTCTCTCTCTCTCTCTCTTTCTCTCTCTCTATCAGTTTCGAGATGTGCTCACACACCTCCACACACGTTCCGATGAACATGTTGCCGTGCATGACAGCCTCACACGTGATCGTGTCGCTTGCCTCACTATCGCCCACTCGCAACTGTACCGCAGCAGCGGTCCCTATGGCTACTATCCTTCCTCTCCCTCTCTCTCTCTCTCT
>CAWZYM010000216.1:242500-287500 GCA_963966185.1 Rhabditoides inermis | reverse complement strand
CACACACCTCCACACACGTTCCGATGAACATGTTGCCGTGCATGACAGCCTCACACGTGATCGTGTCGCTTGCCTCACTATCACCCACTCGCAACTGTACCGCAGCAGCGGTCCCTATGGCTACTATCCTTCCTCCCCCCCTCTCTCTCTCTCTCTCTCTCTCTATCAGTTTCGAGATGTGCTCACACACCTCCCCATACGTTCCGATGAACATGTTGCCGTGTATGACAGCCTCACACGTGATCGTGTCGCTTGCCTCACTATCACCCACTCGCAACTGTACCGCAGCAGCGGTCCCTATGGCCCCTATCCTTCCTCCCCCCCTCTCTCTCTCTCTCTCTCTCTCTCTCTCTCTATCAGTTTCGAGATGTGCTCACACACCTCCTATACACTTTCCGATGAACATGTTGCCGTGCATGACAGCCTCACACGTGATCGTGTCGCTTGCCTCACTATCACCACTCGCAACTGTACCGCAGCAGCGGTCCCTATGGCCCCTATCCTTCCTCCCCCCCCTCTCTCTCTCTCTCTCTCTCTCTCTCTCTCTCTATGAGTTTCGAGATGTGCTCACACACCTCCACACACGTTCCAATGAACATGTTGCCGTGCATGACAGCCTCACACGTGATTTTGTCGCTTGCCTCTCTATCACCACTCGCAACTGTACCGCAGCAGCGGTCCCTATGGCCCCTATCCTTCCTCCCCCTCTCTCTCTCTTCTCTCTCTCTCTCTCTCTCTCTCTCTCTCTCTCTCTCTCTATCAGTTTCGAGATGTGCTCACACACCTCCCCACACGTTCCGATGAACATGTTGCCGTGTATGACAGCCTCACACGTGATCGTGTCGCTTGCCTCACTATCATCCACTCGCAACTGTTCCGCAGCAGCGGTCCCTATGGCCCCTATCCTTCCTCCCCCCCTCTCTCTCTCCCTCTCTCTCCCTCTCTCTCTCTCTCTCTCTCTCTATCAGTTTCGAGATGTGCTCACACACCTCCACACACGTTCCGATGAACATGTTGCCGTGCATGACAGCCTCACACGTGATCGTGTCGCTTGCCTCACTATCGCCCACTCGCAACTGTACCGCAGCAGCGGTCCCTATGGCTACTATCCTTCCTCCCCCCCTCTCTCTCTCTCTCTCTATCAGTTTCGAGATGTGCTCACACACCTCCACACACGTTCCGATGAACATGTTGCCGTGCATGACAGCCTCACACGTGATCGTGTCGCTTGCCTCACTATCACCCACTCGCAACTGTACCGCAGCAGCGGTCCCTATGGCTACTATCCTTCCTCCCCCCCTCTCTCTCTCTCTCTCTCTCTCTATCAGTTTCGAGATGTGCTCACACACCTCCCCATACGTTCCGATGAACATGTTGCCGTGTATGACAGCCTCACACGTGATCGTGTCGCTTGCCTCACTATCACCCACTCGCAACTGTACCGCAGCAGCGGTCCCTATGGCCCCTATCCTTCCTCCCCCCCTCTCTCTCTCTCTCTCTCTCTCTCTCTCTCTATCAGTTTCGAGATGTGCTCACACACCTCCTATACACTTTCCGATGAACATGTTGCCGTGCATGACAGCCTCACACGTGATCGTGTCGCTTGCCTCACTATCACCACTCGCAACTGTACCGCAGCAGCGGTCCCTATGGCCCCTATCCTTCCTCCCCCCCCCCCTCTCTCTCTCTCTCTCTCTCTCTCTCTATGAGTTTCGAGATGTGCTCACACACCTCCACACACGTTCCAATGAACATGTTGCCGTGCATGACAGCCTCACACGTGATTTTGTCGCTTGCCTCTCTATCACCACTCGCAACTGTACCGCAGCAGCGGTCCCTATGGCCCCTATCCTTCCTCCCCCTCTCTCTCTCTTTCTCTCTCTCTCTCTCTCTCTCTCTCTCTCTCTCTATCAGTTTCGAGATGTGCGCACACACCTCCACACACGTTCCGATGAACATGTTGCCGTGCATGACAGCCTCACACGTGATTTTGTCGCTTGCCTCTCTATCACCACTCGCAACTGTACCGCAGCAGCGGTCCCTATGGCCCCTATCCTTCCTCCCCCTCTCTCTCTCTCTCTCTCTCTCTATCAGTTTCGAGATGTGCTCACACACCTCCTATACACTTTCCGATGAACATGTTGCCGTGTATGACAGCCTCACACGTGATCGTGTCGCTTGCCTCACTATCACCCACTCGCAACTGTACCGCAGCAGCGGTCCCTATGGCTACTATCCTTCCTCCCCCCCTCTCTCTCTCTCTCTCTCTCTCTCTCTCTATCAGTTTCGAGATGTGTTCACACACCTCCACACACGTTCCGATGAACATGTTGCCGTGCATGACAGCCTCACACGTGATCGTGTCGTTTGCCTCACTATCACCACTCGCAACTGTACCGCAACAGCGGTCCCTATGGCCCCTATCCTTACTCCCCCTCTCTCTCTCTCTCTCTCTCTCTCTCTCTCTCTATCAGTTTCGAGATGTGCTCACACACCTCCCCACACGTTCCGATGAACATGTTGCCGTGTATGACAGCCTCACACGTGATCGTGTCGCTTGCCTCACTATCATCCACTCGCAACTGTTCCGCAGCAGCGGTCCCTATGGCCCCTATCCTTCCTCCCCCCCTCTCTCTCTCCCTCTCTCTCCCTCTCTCTCTCTCTCTCTCTCTCTATCAGTTTCGAGATGTGCTCACACACCTCCACACACGTTCCGATGAACATGTTGCCGTGCATGACAGCCTCACACGTGATCGTGTCGCTTGCCTCACTATCGCCCACTCGCAACTGTACCGCAGCAGCGGTCCCTATGGCTACTATCCTTCCTCCCCCCCTCTCTCTCTCTCTCTCTATCAGTTTCGAGATGTGCTCACACACCTCCACACACGTTCCGATGAACATGTTGCCGTGCATGACAGCCTCACACGTGATCGTGTCGCTTGCCTCACTATCACCCACTCGCAACTGTACCGCAGCAGCGGTCCCTATGGCTACTATCCTTCCTCCCCCCCCTCTCTCTCTCTCTCTCTCTCTCTATCAGTTTCGAGATGTGCTCACACACCTCCCCATACGTTCCGATGAACATGTTGCCGTGTATGACAGCCTCACACGTGATCGTGTCGCTTGCCTCACTATCACCCACTCGCAACTGTACCGCAGCAGCGGTCCCTATGGCCCCTATCCTTCCTCCCCCCCCCTCTCTCTCTCTCTCTCTCTCTCTCTCTCTATCAGTTTCGAGATGTGCTCACACACCTCCTATACACTTTCCGATGAACATGTTGCCGTGCATGACAGCCTCACACGTGATCGTGTCGCTTGCCTCACTATCACCACTCGCAACTGTACCGCAGCAGCGGTCCCTATGGCCCCTATCCTTCCTCCCCCCATGCCTCTCTCTCTCTCTCTCTCTCTCTCTCTCTATCAGTTTCGAGATGTGCTCACACCTCTCTCTCTCTATCAGTTTCGAGATGTGCTCACACACCTCCACACACGTTCCGATGAACATGTTGCCGTGCATGACAGCCTCACACGTGATCGTGTCGCTTGCCTCTCTATCACCACTCGCAACTGTACCGCAGCAGCGGTCCCTATGGCCCCTATCCTTCCTCCCCCCTCCCCCCCCCCTCCTTCTCTCTCTCTCTATCAGTTTCGAGATGTGCTCACACACCTCCACACACGTTCCGATGAACATGTTGCCGTGCATGACAGCCTCACACGTGATCGTGTCGCTTGCCTCTCTATCACCACTCGCAACTGTACCGCAGCAGCGGTCCCTATGGCCCCTATCCTTGCTCCCCCCCTCTCTCTCTCTCTCTCTCTCTCTCTCTCTCTCTCTCTATGAGTTTCGAGATGTGCTCACACACCTCCACACACGTTCCAATGAACATGTTGCCGTGCATGACAGCCTCACACGTGATCGTGTCGCTTGCCTCACTATCACCATTCGCAACTGTACCGCAGCAGCGGTCCCTATGGCCCCTATCCTTTCTCCCCTCATGCCTCTCTCTCTCTCTCTCTTTCTCTTTCTCTCTCTCTCTCTCTCTCTCTCTCTATCAGTTTCGAGATGTGCGCACACACCTCCACACACGTTCCGATGAACATGTTGCCGTGCATGACAGCCTCACACGTGATTTTGTCGCTTGCCTCTCTATCACCACTCGCAACTGTACCGCAGCAGCGGTCCCTATGGCCCCTATCCTTCCTCCCCCCCTCTCTCTCTCTCTTTCTCTCTCTCTCTATCAGTTTCGAGATGTGCTCACACACCTCCACACACGTTCCGATGAACATGTTGCCGTGCATGACAGCCTCACACGTGATCGTGTCGCTTGCCTCACTATCACCCACTCGCAACTGTACCGCAGCAGCGGTCCCTATGGCTACTATCCTTCCTCCCCCCCTCTCTCTCTCTCTCTCTCTCTCTCTCTCTCTATCAGTTTCGAGATGTGCTCACACCTCTCTCTCTCTATCACCCGGCCAAGGCGGACGCTGGGTCCGATGAGTATCTGGGGGGGAGCCAGATAGCACATAGAGAGAGGACCGACACACGGTCCTCTTGCACCGTCAGTTTGGGGGAGCCAGACTGCAAAAGTGGAGTCGCCCATCCACTTGTTCCGTCACCCGGCCTAGGCGGCTCGCTGGGTTAGGTGCGCATCTGGGGGAGCCAGATAGCACGAAGAGAGAGTACCGACACACGGTCCTCTTGCACCGTCAGTCTGGGGGAGCCAGACTGCAAAAGTGGAGTCGCCCGTCCACTTGTTCCGTCACCCGGCCTAGGCGGCTCGCTGGGTCCGGTGCGCATCTGGGGGAGTCAGATAGCACGAAGAGAGAGGACCGACACACGGTCCTCTTGCACCGTCAGTCTGGGGGAGCCAGTAGCCAGACTGCAAAAGTGGAGAAACCTATCCACTTGTTCCGTCATCCAACACCGGCAACACATGTGCTACCGGTCGGGGGGAGCCAAATGCGCACAAAACCGAGGGTCGACGTGTCGAGATTGTTCTGGGGGAATCAGACTGCGACGGGGCTGCCACACGGCACGGCCCTCATCCAGACATCCAGACCTCATCCACACCCTCATCCAGAACGAGTCAACTGGTCTCGTCTCGTAAAATAAACGCTTTCGCGAATGTGCGAAATCGGTAATCTAAACTCGTTAAATAAAACTCCCACGTGGGGGAGATTACGACCGACCGAAATTAGGAAACGTCGATAGTTCGATTTGGAACTACTACGAACTATGCGGCTCCAAACAAATCAGATACGCGGCATGTGCGTTTAACAGGTAAAGTAAATCGCACATAACATATGTGGGTAGGAAATGCGAAAATATATATCACATTCATCGATACAAATAAAACTACGTATTTCGAAAATATGGGAAAATAGAATATCGCACGGCACGCAGACCGGGTGCTGCCTCACAGCAGCGCCGGCGCTATGAAATCGGTTCGTTGGGTGGGCGGGGCTTGGAAATGGGCGGGAAGCGCAACGGGGGCACAGACGCAGACACACACGACACGAATGCAAGGGCATTGGAAGTATCAACTGAATATTACAGGGATCTGAATACATTTTTGTGTTGAACATAAATGTGTGCGAATGTAATTAAAATATTATTTCTGAGAATCGGTTATCACCAATACGAATGTTGAGATAGAAACTATATCGAAACAACATATAGGTTCTTGCATAAACATTCAGTCATATATCGAGTAGGAAAATATTGCAAAAGTGAACTGAAAACGAATATGTCATATGGTATTGTAAAGAAATCGAACTGTCGGAGACAAAATATTACGAGACAACTGCTCTACCTACTGAGCCATTCGTTGTTCAGCTCTTTGTCGATCGAAAGTGCTATCACCCCCGTCACTGCGCGCCGCGGCTGGTCGGCGATACGTTTGCCAAACGGGGCAAGGTTCCAGGCATGGTAGAAGGATGCGGTTTTCGCAGATCAATAGCCCAATATGTCTAGGTGAGAAGCTCTATGTGCGTCTGCCTTAGCGGGCAACTCTCAGGACGTGTCGGACCACTCTCTCACCCCCGTCACTGCGCGCCGCGGCTGGTCGGCGATACGTTTGCCAAACGGGGCAAGGTTCCAGGCATGGTAGAAGGATGCGGTTTTCGCAGATCAATAGCCCAATATGTCTAGGTGAGAAGCTCTATGTGCGTCTGCCTTAGCGGGCAACTCTCAGGACGTGTCGGACCACTCTCTCACCCCCGTCACTGCGCGCCGCGGCTGGTCGGCGATACGTTTGCCAAACGGGGCAAGGTTCCAGGCATGGTAGAAGGATGCGGTTTTCGCAGATCAATAGTTCAATATGTCTAGGTGAGAAGCTCTATGTGCGTCTGCCTTAGCGGGCAACTCTCAGGACGTGTCGGACCACTCTCTCACCCCCGTCACTGCGCGCCGCGGCTGGTCGGCGATACGTTTGCCAAACGGGGCAAGGTTCCAGGCATGGTAGAAGGATGCGGTTTTCGCAGATCAATAGCCCAATATGTCTAGGTGAGAAGCTCTATGTGCGTCTGCCTTAGCGGGCAACTCTCAGGACGTGTCGGACCACTCTCTCACCCCCGTCACTGCGCGCCGCGGCTGGTCGGCGATACGTTTGCCAAACGGGGCAAGGTTCCAGGCATGGTAGAAGGATGCGGTTTTCGCAGATCAATAGCCCAATATGTCTAGGTGAGAAGCTCTATGTGCGTCTGCCTTAGCGGGCAACTCTCAGGACGTGTCGGACCACTCTCTCACCCCCGTCACTGCGCGCCGCGGCTGGTCGGCGATACGTTTGCCAAACGGGGCAAGGTTCCAGGCATGGTAGAAGGATGCGGTTTTCGCAGATCAATAGCCCAATATGTCTAGGTGAGAAGCTCTATGTGCGTCTGCCTTAGCGGGCAACTCTCAGGACGTGTCGGACCACTCTCTCACCCCCGTCACTGCGCGCCGCGGCTGGTCGGCGATACGTTTGCCAAACGGGGCAAGGTTCCAGGCATGGTAGAAGGATGCGGTTTTCGCAGATCAATAGCCCAATATGTCTAGGTGAGAAGCTCTATGTGCGTCTGCCTTAGCGGGCAACTCTCAGGACGTGTCGGACCACTCTCTCACCCCCGTCACTGCGCGCCGCGGCTGGTCGGCGATACGTTTGCCAAACGGGGCAAGGTTCCAGGCATGGTAGAAGGATGCGGTTTTCGCAGATCAATAGCCCAATATGTCTAGGTGAGAAGCTCTATGTGCGTCTGCCTTAGCGGGCAACTCTCAGGACGTGTCGGACCACTCTCTCACCCCCGTCACTGCGCGCCGCGGCTGGTCGGCGATACGTTTGCCAAACGGGGCAAGGTTCCAGGCATGGTAGAAGGATGCGGTTTTCGCAGATCAATAGCCCAATATGTCTAGGTGAGAAGCTCTATGTGCGTCTGCCTTAGCGGGCAACTCTCAGGACGTGTCGGACCACTCTCTCACCCCCGTCACTGCGCGCCGCGGCTGGTCGGCGATACGTTTGCCAAACGGGGCAAGGTTCCAGGCATGGTAGAAGGATGCGGTTTTCGCAGATCAATAGCCCAATATGTCTAGGTGAGAAGCTCTATGTGCGTCTGCCTTAGCGGGCAACTCTCAGGACGTGTCGGACCACTCTCTCACCCCCGTCACTGCGCGCCGCGGCTGGTCGGCGATACGTTTGCCAAACGGGGCAAGGTTCCAGGCATGGTAGAAGGATGCGGTTTTCGCAGATCAATAGCCCAATATGTCTAGGTGAGAAGCTCTATGTGCGTCTGCCTTAGCGGGCAACTCTCAGGACGTGTCGGACCACTCTCTCACCCCCGTCACTGCGCGCCGCGGCTGGTCGGCGATACGTTTGCCAAACGGGGCAAGGTTCCAGGCATGGTAGAAGGATGCGGTTTTCGCAGATCAATAGCCCAATATGTCTAGGTGAGAAGCTCTATGTGCGTCTGCCTTAGCGGGCAACTCTCAGGACGTGTCGGACCACTCTCTCACCCCCGTCACTGCGCGCCGCGGCTGGTCGGCGATACGTTTGCCAAACGGGGCAAGGTTCCAGGCATGGTAGAAGGATGCGGTTTTCGCAGATCAATAGCCCAATATGTCTAGGTGAGAAGCTCTATGTGCGTCTGCCTTAGCGGGCAACTCTCAGGACGTGTCGGACCACTCTCTCACCCCCGTCACTGCGCGCCGCGGCTGGTCGGCGATACGTTTGCCAAACGGGGCAAGGTTCCAGGCATGGTAGAAGGATGCGGTTTTCGCAGATCAATAGCCCAATATGTCTAGGTGAGAAGCTCTATGTGCGTCTGCCTTAGCGGGCAACTCTCAGGACGTGTCGGACCACTCTCTCACCCCCGTCACTGCGCGCCGCGGCTGGTCGGCGATACGTTTGCCAAACGGGGCAAGGTTCCAGGCATGGTAGAAGGATGCGGTTTTCGCAGATCAATAGCCCAATATGTCTAGGTGAGAAGCTCTATGTGCGTCTGCCTTAGCGGGCAACTCTCAGGACGTGTCGGACCACTCTCTCACCCCCGTCACTGCGCGCCGCGGCTGGTCGGCGATACGTTTGCCAAACGGGGCAAGGTTCCAGGCATGGTAGAAGGATGCGGTTTTCGCAGATCAATAGCCCAATATGTCTAGGTGAGAAGCTCTATGTGCGTCTGCCTTAGCGGGCAACTCTCAGGACGTGTCGGACCACTCTCTCACCCCCGTCACTGCGCGCCGCGGCTGGTCGGCGATACGTTTGCCAAACGGGGCAAGGTTCCAGGCATGGTAGAAGGATGCGGTTTTCGCAGATCAATAGCCCAATATGTCTAGGTGAGAAGCTCTATGTGCGTCTGCCTTAGCGGGCAACTCTCAGGACGTGTCGGACCACTCTCTCACCCCCGTCACTGCGCGCCGCGGCTGGTCGGCGATACGTTTGCCAAACGGGGCAAGGTTCCAGGCATGGTAGAAGGATGCGGTTTTCGCAGATCAATAGCCCAATATGTCTAGGTGAGAAGCTCTATGTGCGTCTGCCTTAGCGGGCAACTCTCAGGACGTGTCGGACCACTCTCTCACCCCCGTCACTGCGCGCCGCGGCTGGTCGGCGATACGTTTGCCAAACGGGGCAAGGTTCCAGGCATGGTAGAAGGATGCGGTTTTCGCAGATCAATAGCCCAATATGTCTAGGTGAGAAGCTCTATGTGCGTCTGCCTTAGCGGGCAACTCTCAGGACGTGTCGGACCACTCTCTCACCCCCGTCACTGCGCGCCGCGGCTGGTCGGCGATACGTTTGCCAAACGGGGCAAGGTTCCAGGCATGGTAGAAGGATGCGGTTTTCGCAGATCAATAGCCCAATATGTCTAGGTGAGAAGCTCTATGTGCGTCTGCCTTAGCGGGCAACTCTCAGGACGTGTCGGATCACTCTCTCACCCCCGTCACTGCGCGCCGCGGCTGGTCGGCGATACGTTTGCCAAACGGGGCAAGGTTCCAGGCATGGTAGAAGGATGCGGTTTTCGCAGATCAATAGCCCAATATGTCTAGGTGAGAAGCTCTATGTGCGTCTGCCTTAGCGGGCAACTCTCAGGACGTGTCGGACCACTCTCTCACCCCCGTCACTGCGCGCCGCGGCTGGTCGGCGATACGTTTGCCAAACGGGGCAAGGTTCCAGGCATGGTAGAAGGATGCGGTTTTCGCAGATCAATAGCCCAATATGTCTAGGTGAGAAGCTCTATGTGCGTCTGCCTTAGCGGGCAACTCTCAGGACGTGTCGGACCACTCTCTCACCCCCGTCACTGCGCGCCGCGGCTGGTCGGCGATACGTTTGCCAAACGGGGCAAGGTTCCAGGCATGGTAGAAGGATGCGGTTTTCGCAGATCAATAGCCCAATATGTCTAGGTGAGAAGCTCTATGTGCGTCTGCCTTAGCGGGCAACTCTCAGGACGTGTCGGACCACTCTCTCACCCCCGTCACTGCGCGCCGCGGCTGGTCGGCGATACGTTTGCCAAACGGGGCAAGGTTCCAGGCATGGTAGAAGGATGCGGTTTTCGCAGATCAATAGCCCAATATGTCTAGGTGAGAAGCTCTATGTGCGTCTGCCTTAGCGGGCAACTCTCAGGACGTGTCGGACCACTCTCTCACCCCCGTCACTGCGCGCCGCGGCTGGTCGGCGATACGTTTGCCAAACGGGGCAAGGTTCCAGGCATGGTAGAAGGATGCGGTTTTCGCAGATCAATAGCCCAATATGTCTAGGTGAGAAGCTCTATGTGCGTCTGCCTTAGCGGGCAACTCTCAGGACGTGTCGGACCACTCTCTCACCCCCGTCACTGCGCGCCGCGGCTGGTCGGCGATACGTTTGCCAAACGGGGCAAGGTTCCAGGCATGGTAGAAGGATGCGGTTTTCGCAGATCAATAGCCCAATATGTCTAGGTGAGAAGCTCTATGTGCGTCTGCCTTAGCGGGCAACTCTCAGGACGTGTCGGACCACTCTCTCACCCCCGTCACTGCGCGCCGCGGCTGGTCGGCGATACGTTTGCCAAACGGGGCAAGGTTCCAGGCATGGTAGAAGGATGCGGTTTTCGCAGATCAATAGCCCAATATGTCTAGGTGAGAAGCTCTATGTGCGTCTGCCTTAGCGGGCAACTCTCAGGACGTGTCGGACCACTCTCTCACCCCCGTCACTGCGCGCCGCGGCTGGTCGGCGATACGTTTGCCAAACGGGGCAAGGTTCCAGGCATGGTAGAAGGATGCGGTTTTCGCAGATCAATAGCCCAATATGTCTAGGTGAGAAGCTCTATGTGCGTCTGCCTTAGCGGGCAACTCTCAGGACGTGTCGGACCACTCTCTCACCCCCGTCACTGCGCGCCGCGGCTGGTCGGCGATACGTTTGCCAAACGGGGCAAGGTTCCAGGCATGGTAGAAGGATGCGGTTTTCGCAGATCAATAGCCCAATATGTCTAGGTGAGAAGCTCTATGTGCGTCTGCCTTAGCGGGCAACTCTCAGGACGTGTCGGACCACTCTCTCACCCCCGTCACTGCGCGCCGCGGCTGGTCGGCGATACGTTTGCCAAACGGGGCAAGGTTCCAGGCATGGTAGAAGGATGCGGTTTTCGCAGATCAATAGCCCAATATGTCTAGGTGAGAAGCTCTATGTGCGTCTGCCTTAGCGGGCAACTCTCAGGACGTGTCGGACCACTCTCTCACCCCCGTCACTGCGCGCCGCGGCTGGTCGGCGATACGTTTGCCAAACGGGGCAAGGTTCCAGGCATGGTAGAAGGATGCGGTTTTCGCAGATCAATAGCCCAATATGTCTAGGTGAGAAGCTCTATGTGCGTCTGCCTTAGCGGGCAACTCTCAGGACGTGTCGGACCACTCTCTCACCCCCGTCACTGCGCGCCGCGGCTGGTCGGCGATACGTTTGCCAAACGGGGCAAGGTTCCAGGCATGGTAGAAGGATGCGGTTTTCGCAGATCAATAGCCCAATATGTCTAGGTGAGAAGCTCTATGTGCGTCTGCCTTAGCGGGCAACTCTCAGGACGTGTCGGACCACTCTCTCACCCCCGTCACTGCGCGCCGCGGCTGGTCGGCGATACGTTTGCCAAACGGGGCAAGGTTCCAGGCATGGTAGAAGGATGCGGTTTTCGCAGATCAATAGCCCAATATGTCTAGGTGAGAAGCTCTATGTGCGTCTGCCTTAGCGGGCAACTCTCAGGACGTGTCGGACCACTCTCTCACCCCCGTCACTGCGCGCCGCGGCTGGTCGGCGATACGTTTGCCAAACGGGGCAAGGTTCCAGGCATGGTAGAAGGATGCGGTTTTCGCAGATCAATAGCCCAATATGTCTAGGTGAGAAGCTCTATGTGCGTCTGCCTTAGCGGGCAACTCTCAGGACGTGTCGGATCACTCTCTCACCCCCGTCACTGCGCGCCGCGGCTGGTCGGCGATACGTTTGCCAAACGGGGCAAGGTTCCAGGCATGGTAGAAGGATGCGGTTTTCGCAGATCAATAGCCCAATATGTCTAGGTGAGAAGCTCTATGTGCGTCTGCCTTAGCGGGCAACTCTCAGGACGTGTCGGACCACTCTCTCACCCCCGTCACTGCGCGCCGCGGCTGGTCGGCGATACGTTTGCCAAACGGGGCAAGGTTCCAGGCATGGTAGAAGGATGCGGTTTTCGCAGATCAATAGCCCAATATGTCTAGGTGAGAAGCTCTATGTGCGTCTGCCTTAGCGGGCAACTCTCAGGACGTGTCGGACCACTCTCTCACCCCCGTCACTGCGCGCCGCGGCTGGTCGGCGATACGTTTGCCAAACGGGGCAAGGTTCCAGGCATGGTAGAAGGATGCGGTTTTCGCAGATCAATAGCCCAATATGTCTAGGTGAGAAGCTCTATGTGCGTCTGCCTTAGCGGGCAACTCTCAGGACGTGTCGGATCACTCTCTCACCCCCGTCACTGCGCGCCGCGGCTGGTCGGCGATACGTTTGCCAAACGGGGCAAGGTTCCAGGCATGGTAGAAGGATGCGGTTTTCGCAGATCAATAGCCCAATATGTCTAGGTGAGAAGCTCTATGTGCGTCTGCCTTAGCGGGCAACTCTCAGGACGTGTCGGATCACTCTCTCACCCCCGTCACTGCGCGCCGCGGCTGGTCGGCGATACGTTTGCCAAACGGGGCAAGGTTCCAGGCATGGTAGAAGGATGCGGTTTTCGCAGATCAATAGCCCAATATGTCTAGGTGAGAAGCTCTATGTGCGTCTGCCTTAGCGGGCAACTCTCAGGACGTGTCGGACCACTCTCTCACCCCCGTCACTGCGCGCCGCGGCTGGTCGGCGATACGTTTGCCAAACGGGGCAAGGTTCCAGGCATGGTAGAAGGATGCGGTTTTCGCAGATCAATAGCCCAATATGTCTAGGTGAGAAGCTCTATGTGCGTCTGCCTTAGCGGGCAACTCTCAGGACGTGTCGGACCACTCTCTCACCCCCGTCACTGCGCGCCGCGGCTGGTCGGCGATACGTTTGCCAAACGGGGCAAGGTTCCAGGCATGGTAGAAGGATGCGGTTTTCGCAGATCAATAGCCCAATATGTCTAGGTGAGAAGCTCTATGTGCGTCTGCCTTAGCGGGCAACTCTCAGGACGTGTCGGATCACTCTCTCACCCCCGTCACTGCGCGCCGCGGCTGGTCGGCGATACGTTTGCCAAACGGGGCAAGGTTCCAGGCATGGTAGAAGGATGCGGTTTTCGCAGATCAATAGCCCAATATGTCTAGGTGAGAAGCTCTATGTGCGTCTGCCTTAGCGGGCAACTCTCAGGACGTGTCGGACCACTCTCTCACCCCCGTCACTGCGCGCCGCGGCTGGTCGGCGATACGTTTGCCAAACGGGGCAAGGTTCCAGGCATGGTAGAAGGATGCGGTTTTCGCAGATCAATAGCCCAATATGTCTAGGTGAGAAGCTCTATGTGCGTCTGCCTTAGCGGGCAACTCTCAGGACGTGTCGGATCACTCTCTCACCCCCGTCACTGCGCGCCGCGGCTGGTCGGCGATACGTTTGCCAAACGGGGCAAGGTTCCAGGCATGGTAGAAGGATGCGGTTTTCGCAGATCAATAGCCCAATATGTCTAGGTGAGAAGCTCTATGTGCGTCTGCCTTAGCGGGCAACTCTCAGGACGTGTCGGACCACTCTCTCACCCCCGTCACTGCGCGCCGCGGCTGGTCGGCGATACGTTTGCCAAACGGGGCAAGGTTCCAGGCATGGTAGAAGGATGCGGTTTTCGCAGATCAATAGCCCAATATGTCTAGGTGAGAAGCTCTATGTGCGTCTGCCTTAGCGGGCAACTCTCAGGACGTGTCGGACCACTCTCTCACCCCCGTCACTGCGCGCCGCGGCTGGTCGGCGATACGTTTGCCAAACGGGGCAAGGTTCCAGGCATGGTAGAAGGATGCGGTTTTCGCAGATCAATAGCCCAATATGTCTAGGTGAGAAGCTCTATGTGCGTCTGCCTTAGCGGGCAACTCTCAGGACGTGTCGGATCACTCTCTCACCCCCGTCACTGCGCGCCGCGGCTGGTCGGCGATACGTTTGCCAAACGGGGCAAGGTTCCAGGCATGGTAGAAGGATGCGGTTTTCGCAGATCAATAGCCCAATATGTCTAGGTGAGAAGCTCTATGTGCGTCTGCCTTAGCGGGCAACTCTCAGGACGTGTCGGACCACTCTCTCACCCCCGTCACTGCGCGCCGCGGCTGGTCGGCGATACGTTTGCCAAACGGGGCAAGGTTCCAGGCATGGTAGAAGGATGCGGTTTTCGCAGATCAATAGCCCAATATGTCTAGGTGAGAAGCTCTATGTGCGTCTGCCTTAGCGGGCAACTCTCAGGACGTGTCGGACCACTCTCTCACCCCCGTCACTGCGCGCCGCGGCTGGTCGGCGATACGTTTGCCAAACGGGGCAAGGTTCCAGGCATGGTAGAAGGATGCGGTTTTCGCAGATCAATAGCCCAATATGTCTAGGTGAGAAGCTCTATGTGCGTCTGCCTTAGCGGGCAACTCTCAGGACGTGTCGGATCACTCTCTCACCCCCGTCACTGCGCGCCGCGGCTGGTCGGCGATACGTTTGCCAAACGGGGCAAGGTTCCAGGCATGGTAGAAGGATGCGGTTTTCGCAGATCAATAGCCCAATATGTCTAGGTGAGAAGCTCTATGTGCGTCTGCCTTAGCGGGCAACTCTCAGGACGTGTCGGACCACTCTCTCACCCCCGTCACTGCGCGCCGCGGCTGGTCGGCGATACGTTTGCCAAACGGGGCAAGGTTCCAGGCATGGTAGAAGGATGCGGTTTTCGCAGATCAATAGCCCAATATGTCTAGGTGAGAAGCTCTATGTGCGTCTGCCTTAGCGGGCAACTCTCAGGACGTGTCGGACCACTCTCTCACCCCCGTCACTGCGCGCCGCGGCTGGTCGGCGATACGTTTGCCAAACGGGGCAAGGTTCCAGGCATGGTAGAAGGATGCGGTTTTCGCAGATCAATAGCCCAATATGTCTAGGTGAGAAGCTCTATGTGCGTCTGCCTTAGCGGGCAACTCTCAGGACGTGTCGGATCACTCTCTCACCCCCGTCACTGCGCGCCGCGGCTGGTCGGCGATACGTTTGCCAAACGGGGCAAGGTTCCAGGCATGGTAGAAGGATGCGGTTTTCGCAGATCAATAGCCCAATATGTCTAGGTGAGAAGCTCTATGTGCGTCTGCCTTAGCGGGCAACTCTCAGGACGTGTCGGACCACTCTCTCACCCCCGTCACTGCGCGCCGCGGCTGGTCGGCGATACGTTTGCCAAACGGGGCAAGGTTCCAGGCATGGTAGAAGGATGCGGTTTTCGCAGATCAATAGCCCAATATGTCTAGGTGAGAAGCTCTATGTGCGTCTGCCTTAGCGGGCAACTCTCAGGACGTGTCGGACCACTCTCTCACCCCCGTCACTGCGCGCCGCGGCTGGTCGGCGATACGTTTGCCAAACGGGGCAAGGTTCCAGGCATGGTAGAAGGATGCGGTTTTCGCAGATCAATAGCCCAATATGTCTAGGTGAGAAGCTCTATGTGCGTCTGCCTTAGCGGGCAACTCTCAGGACGTGTCGGATCACTCTCTCACCCCCGTCACTGCGCGCCGCGGCTGGTCGGCGATACGTTTGCCAAACGGGGCAAGGTTCCAGGCATGGTAGAAGGATGCGGTTTTCGCAGATCAATAGCCCAATATGTCTAGGTGAGAAGCTCTATGTGCGTCTGCCTTAGCGGGCAACTCTCAGGACGTGTCGGACCACTCTCTCACCCCCGTCACTGCGCGCCGCGGCTGGTCGGCGATACGTTTGCCAAACGGGGCAAGGTTCCAGGCATGGTAGAAGGATGCGGTTTTCGCAGATCAATAGCCCAATATGTCTAGGTGAGAAGCTCTATGTGCGTCTGCCTTAGCGGGCAACTCTCAGGACGTGTCGGATCACTCTCTCACCCCCGTCACTGCGCGCCGCGGCTGGTCGGCGATACGTTTGCCAAACGGGGCAAGGTTCCAGGCATGGTAGAAGGATGCGGTTTTCGCAGATCAATAGCCCAATATGTCTAGGTGAGAAGCTCTATGTGCGTCTGCCTTAGCGGGCAACTCTCAGGACGTGTCGGACCACTCTCTCACCCCCGTCACTGCGCGCCGCGGCTGGTCGGCGATACGTTTGCCAAACGGGGCAAGGTTCCAGGCATGGTAGAAGGATGCGGTTTTCGCAGATCAATAGCCCAATATGTCTAGGTGAGAAGCTCTATGTGCGTCTGCCTTAGCGGGCAACTCTCAGGACGTGTCGGACCACTCTCTCACCCCCGTCACTGCGCGCCGCGGCTGGTCGGCGATACGTTTGCCAAACGGGGCAAGGTTCCAGGCATGGTAGAAGGATGCGGTTTTCGCAGATCAATAGCCCAATATGTCTAGGTGAGAAGCTCTATGTGCGTCTGCCTTAGCGGGCAACTCTCAGGACGTGTCGGACCACTCTCTCACCCCCGTCACTGCGCGCCGCGGCTGGTCGGCGATACGTTTGCCAAACGGGGCAAGGTTCCAGGCATGGTAGAAGGATGCGGTTTTCGCAGATCAATAGCCCAATATGTCTAGGTGAGAAGCTCTATGTGCGTCTGCCTTAGCGGGCAACTCTCAGGACGTGTCGGACCACTCTCTCACCCCCGTCACTGCGCGCCGCGGCTGGTCGGCGATACGTTTGCCAAACGGGGCAAGGTTCCAGGCATGGTAGAAGGATGCGGTTTTCGCAGATCAATAGCCCAATATGTCTAGGTGAGAAGCTCTATGTGCGTCTGCCTTAGCGGGCAACTCTCAGGACGTGTCGGACCACTCTCTCACCCCCGTCACTGCGCGCCGCGGCTGGTCGGCGATACGTTTGCCAAACGGGGCAAGGTTCCAGGCATGGTAGAAGGATGCGGTTTTCGCAGATCAATAGCCCAATATGTCTAGGTGAGAAGCTCTATGTGCGTCTGCCTTAGCGGGCAACTCTCAGGACGTGTCGGACCACTCTCTCACCCCCGTCACTGCGCGCCGCGGCTGGTCGGCGATACGTTTGCCAAACGGGGCAAGGTTCCAGGCATGGTAGAAGGATGCGGTTTTCGCAGATCAATAGCCCAATATGTCTAGGTGAGAAGCTCTATGTGCGTCTGCCTTAGCGGGCAACTCTCAGGACGTGTCGGACCACTCTCTCACCCCCGTCACTGCGCGCCGCGGCTGGTCGGCGATACGTTTGCCAAACGGGGCAAGGTTCCAGGCATGGTAGAAGGATGCGGTTTTCGCAGATCAATAGCCCAATATGTCTAGGTGAGAAGCTCTATGTGCGTCTGCCTTAGCGGGCAACTCTCAGGACGTGTCGGACCACTCTCTCACCCCCGTCACTGCGCGCCGCGGCTGGTCGGCGATACGTTTGCCAAACGGGGCAAGGTTCCAGGCATGGTAGAAGGATGCGGTTTTCGCAGATCAATAGCCCAATATGTCTAGGTGAGAAGCTCTATGTGCGTCTGCCTTAGCGGGCAACTCTCAGGACGTGTCGGATCACTCTCTCACCCCCGTCACTGCGCGCCGCGGCTGGTCGGCGATACGTTTGCCAAACGGGGCAAGGTTCCAGGCATGGTAGAAGGATGCGGTTTTCGCAGATCAATAGCCCAATATGTCTAGGTGAGAAGCTCTATGTGCGTCTGCCTTAGCGGGCAACTCTCAGGACGTGTCGGACCACTCTCTCACCCCCGTCACTGCGCGCCGCGGCTGGTCGGCGATACGTTTGCCAAACGGGGCAAGGTTCCAGGCATGGTAGAAGGATGCGGTTTTCGCAGATCAATAGCCCAATATGTCTAGGTGAGAAGCTCTATGTGCGTCTGCCTTAGCGGGCAACTCTCAGGACGTGTCGGACCACTCTCTCACCCCCGTCACTGCGCGCCGCGGCTGGTCGGCGATACGTTTGCCAAACGGGGCAAGGTTCCAGGCATGGTAGAAGGATGCGGTTTTCGCAGATCAATAGCCCAATATGTCTAGGTGAGAAGCTCTATGTGCGTCTGCCTTAGCGGGCAACTCTCAGGACGTGTCGGATCACTCTCTCACCCCCGTCACTGCGCGCCGCGGCTGGTCGGCGATACGTTTGCCAAACGGGGCAAGGTTCCAGGCATGGTAGAAGGATGCGGTTTTCGCAGATCAATAGCCCAATATGTCTAGGTGAGAAGCTCTATGTGCGTCTGCCTTAGCGGGCAACTCTCAGGACGTGTCGGATCACTCTCTCACCCCCGTCACTGCGCGCCGCGGCTGGTCGGCGATACGTTTGCCAAACGGGGCAAGGTTCCAGGCATGGTAGAAGGATGCGGTTTTCGCAGATCAATAGCCCAATATGTCTAGGTGAGAAGCTCTATGTGCGTCTGCCTTAGCGGGCAACTCTCAGGACGTGTCGGACCACTCTCTCACCCCCGTCACTGCGCGCCGCGGCTGGTCGGCGATACGTTTGCCAAACGGGGCAAGGTTCCAGGCATGGTAGAAGGATGCGGTTTTCGCAGATCAATAGCCCAATATGTCTAGGTGAGAAGCTCTATGTGCGTCTGCCTTAGCGGGCAACTCTCAGGACGTGTCGGACCACTCTCTCACCCCCGTCACTGCGCGCCGCGGCTGGTCGGCGATACGTTTGCCAAACGGGGCAAGGTTCCAGGCATGGTAGAAGGATGCGGTTTTCGCAGATCAATAGCCCAATATGTCTAGGTGAGAAGCTCTATGTGCGTCTGCCTTAGCGGGCAACTCTCAGGACGTGTCGGATCACTCTCTCACCCCCGTCACTGCGCGCCGCGGCTGGTCGGCGATACGTTTGCCAAACGGGGCAAGGTTCCAGGCATGGTAGAAGGATGCGGTTTTCGCAGATCAATAGCCCAATATGTCTAGGTGAGAAGCTCTATGTGCGTCTGCCTTAGCGGGCAACTCTCAGGACGTGTCGGACCACTCTCTCACCCCCGTCACTGCGCGCCGCGGCTGGTCGGCGATACGTTTGCCAAACGGGGCAAGGTTCCAGGCATGGTAGAAGGATGCGGTTTTCGCAGATCAATAGCCCAATATGTCTAGGTGAGAAGCTCTATGTGCGTCTGCCTTAGCGGGCAACTCTCAGGACGTGTCGGATCACTCTCTCACCCCCGTCACTGCGCGCCGCGGCTGGTCGGCGATACGTTTGCCAAACGGGGCAAGGTTCCAGGCATGGTAGAAGGATGCGGTTTTCGCAGATCAATAGCCCAATATGTCTAGGTGAGAAGCTCTATGTGCGTCTGCCTTAGCGGGCAACTCTCAGGACGTGTCGGACCACTCTCTCACCCCCGTCACTGCGCGCCGCGGCTGGTCGGCGATACGTTTGCCAAACGGGGCAAGGTTCCAGGCATGGTAGAAGGATGCGGTTTTCGCAGATCAATAGCCCAATATGTCTAGGTGAGAAGCTCTATGTGCGTCTGCCTTAGCGGGCAACTCTCAGGACGTGTCGGACCACTCTCTCACCCCCGTCACTGCGCGCCGCGGCTGGTCGGCGATACGTTTGCCAAACGGGGCAAGGTTCCAGGCATGGTAGAAGGATGCGGTTTTCGCAGATCAATAGCCCAATATGTCTAGGTGAGAAGCTCTATGTGCGTCTGCCTTAGCGGGCAACTCTCAGGACGTGTCGGATCACTCTCTCACCCCCGTCACTGCGCGCCGCGGCTGGTCGGCGATACGTTTGCCAAACGGGGCAAGGTTCCAGGCATGGTAGAAGGATGCGGTTTTCGCAGATCAATAGCCCAATATGTCTAGGTGAGAAGCTCTATGTGCGTCTGCCTTAGCGGGCAACTCTCAGGACGTGTCGGACCACTCTCTCACCCCCGTCACTGCGCGCCGCGGCTGGTCGGCGATACGTTTGCCAAACGGGGCAAGGTTCCAGGCATGGTAGAAGGATGCGGTTTTCGCAGATCAATAGCCCAATATGTCTAGGTGAGAAGCTCTATGTGCGTCTGCCTTAGCGGGCAACTCTCAGGACGTGTCGGACCACTCTCTCACCCCCGTCACTGCGCGCCGCGGCTGGTCGGCGATACGTTTGCCAAACGGGGCAAGGTTCCAGGCATGGTAGAAGGATGCGGTTTTCGCAGATCAATAGCCCAATATGTCTAGGTGAGAAGCTCTATGTGCGTCTGCCTTAGCGGGCAACTCTCAGGACGTGTCGGATCACTCTCTCACCCCCGTCACTGCGCGCCGCGGCTGGTCGGCGATACGTTTGCCAAACGGGGCAAGGTTCCAGGCATGGTAGAAGGATGCGGTTTTCGCAGATCAATAGCCCAATATGTCTAGGTGAGAAGCTCTATGTGCGTCTGCCTTAGCGGGCAACTCTCAGGACGTGTCGGACCACTCTCTCACCCCCGTCACTGCGCGCCGCGGCTGGTCGGCGATACGTTTGCCAAACGGGGCAAGGTTCCAGGCATGGTAGAAGGATGCGGTTTTCGCAGATCAATAGCCCAATATGTCTAGGTGAGAAGCTCTATGTGCGTCTGCCTTAGCGGGCAACTCTCAGGACGTGTCGGACCACTCTCTCACCCCCGTCACTGCGCGCCGCGGCTGGTCGGCGATACGTTTGCCAAACGGGGCAAGGTTCCAGGCATGGTAGAAGGATGCGGTTTTCGCAGATCAATAGCCCAATATGTCTAGGTGAGAAGCTCTATGTGCGTCTGCCTTAGCGGGCAACTCTCAGGACGTGTCGGACCACTCTCTCACCCCCGTCACTGCGCGCCGCGGCTGGTCGGCGATACGTTTGCCAAACGGGGCAAGGTTCCAGGCATGGTAGAAGGATGCGGTTTTCGCAGATCAATAGCCCAATATGTCTAGGTGAGAAGCTCTATGTGCGTCTGCCTTAGCGGGCAACTCTCAGGACGTGTCGGACCACTCTCTCACCCCCGTCACTGCGCGCCGCGGCTGGTCGGCGATACGTTTGCCAAACGGGGCAAGGTTCCAGGCATGGTAGAAGGATGCGGTTTTCGCAGATCAATAGCCCAATATGTCTAGGTGAGAAGCTCTATGTGCGTCTGCCTTAGCGGGCAACTCTCAGGACGTGTCGGACCACTCTCTCACCCCCGTCACTGCGCGCCGCGGCTGGTCGGCGATACGTTTGCCAAACGGGGCAAGGTTCCAGGCATGGTAGAAGGATGCGGTTTTCGCAGATCAATAGCCCAATATGTCTAGGTGAGAAGCTCTATGTGCGTCTGCCTTAGCGGGCAACTCTCAGGACGTGTCGGACCACTCTCTCACCCCCGTCACTGCGCGCCGCGGCTGGTCGGCGATACGTTTGCCAAACGGGGCAAGGTTCCAGGCATGGTAGAAGGATGCGGTTTTCGCAGATCAATAGCCCAATATGTCTAGGTGAGAAGCTCTATGTGCGTCTGCCTTAGCGGGCAACTCTCAGGACGTGTCGGATCACTCTCTCACCCCCGTCACTGCGCGCCGCGGCTGGTCGGCGATACGTTTGCCAAACGGGGCAAGGTTCCAGGCATGGTAGAAGGATGCGGTTTTCGCAGATCAATAGCCCAATATGTCTAGGTGAGAAGCTCTATGTGCGTCTGCCTTAGCGGGCAACTCTCAGGACGTGTCGGACCACTCTCTCACCCCCGTCACTGCGCGCCGCGGCTGGTCGGCGATACGTTTGCCAAACGGGGCAAGGTTCCAGGCATGGTAGAAGGATGCGGTTTTCGCAGATCAATAGCCCAATATGTCTAGGTGAGAAGCTCTATGTGCGTCTGCCTTAGCGGGCAACTCTCAGGACGTGTCGGACCACTCTCTCACCCCCGTCACTGCGCGCCGCGGCTGGTCGGCGATACGTTTGCCAAACGGGGCAAGGTTCCAGGCATGGTAGAAGGATGCGGTTTTCGCAGATCAATAGCCCAATATGTCTAGGTGAGAAGCTCTATGTGCGTCTGCCTTAGCGGGCAACTCTCAGGACGTGTCGGACCACTCTCTCACCCCCGTCACTGCGCGCCGCGGCTGGTCGGCGATACGTTTGCCAAACGGGGCAAGGTTCCAGGCATGGTAGAAGGATGCGGTTTTCGCAGATCAATAGCCCAATATGTCTAGGTGAGAAGCTCTATGTGCGTCTGCCTTAGCGGGCAACTCTCAGGACGTGTCGGATCACTCTCTCACCCCCGTCACTGCGCGCCGCGGCTGGTCGGCGATACGTTTGCCAAACGGGGCAAGGTTCCAGGCATGGTAGAAGGATGCGGTTTTCGCAGATCAATAGCCCAATATGTCTAGGTGAGAAGCTCTATGTGCGTCTGCCTTAGCGGGCAACTCTCAGGACGTGTCGGACCACTCTCTCACCCCCGTCACTGCGCGCCGCGGCTGGTCGGCGATACGTTTGCCAAACGGGGCAAGGTTCCAGGCATGGTAGAAGGATGCGGTTTTCGCAGATCAATAGCCCAATATGTCTAGGTGAGAAGCTCTATGTGCGTCTGCCTTAGCGGGCAACTCTCAGGACGTGTCGGACCACTCTCTCACCCCCGTCACTGCGCGCCGCGGCTGGTCGGCGATACGTTTGCCAAACGGGGCAAGGTTCCAGGCATGGTAGAAGGATGCGGTTTTCGCAGATCAATAGCCCAATATGTCTAGGTGAGAAGCTCTATGTGCGTCTGCCTTAGCGGGCAACTCTCAGGACGTGTCGGACCACTCTCTCACCCCCGTCACTGCGCGCCGCGGCTGGTCGGCGATACGTTTGCCAAACGGGGCAAGGTTCCAGGCATGGTAGAAGGATGCGGTTTTCGCAGATCAATAGCCCAATATGTCTAGGTGAGAAGCTCTATGTGCGTCTGCCTTAGCGGGCAACTCTCAGGACGTGTCGGACCACTCTCTCACCCCCGTCACTGCGCGCCGCGGCTGGTCGGCGATACGTTTGCCAAACGGGGCAAGGTTCCAGGCATGGTAGAAGGATGCGGTTTTCGCAGATCAATAGCCCAATATGTCTAGGTGAGAAGCTCTATGTGCGTCTGCCTTAGCGGGCAACTCTCAGGACGTGTCGGATCACTCTCTCACCCCCGTCACTGCGCGCCGCGGCTGGTCGGCGATACGTTTGCCAAACGGGGCAAGGTTCCAGGCATGGTAGAAGGATGCGGTTTTCGCAGATCAATAGCCCAATATGTCTAGGTGAGAAGCTCTATGTGCGTCTGCCTTAGCGGGCAACTCTCAGGACGTGTCGGACCACTCTCTCACCCCCGTCACTGCGCGCCGCGGCTGGTCGGCGATACGTTTGCCAAACGGGGCAAGGTTCCAGGCATGGTAGAAGGATGCGGTTTTCGCAGATCAATAGCCCAATATGTCTAGGTGAGAAGCTCTATGTGCGTCTGCCTTAGCGGGCAACTCTCAGGACGTGTCGGACCACTCTCTCACCCCCGTCACTGCGCGCCGCGGCTGGTCGGCGATACGTTTGCCAAACGGGGCAAGGTTCCAGGCATGGTAGAAGGATGCGGTTTTCGCAGATCAATAGCCCAATATGTCTAGGTGAGAAGCTCTATGTGCGTCTGCCTTAGCGGGCAACTCTCAGGACGTGTCGGACCACTCTCTCACCCCCGTCACTGCGCGCCGCGGCTGGTCGGCGATACGTTTGCCAAACGGGGCAAGGTTCCAGGCATGGTAGAAGGATGCGGTTTTCGCAGATCAATAGCCCAATATGTCTAGGTGAGAAGCTCTATGTGCGTCTGCCTTAGCGGGCAACTCTCAGGACGTGTCGGATCACTCTCTCACCCCCGTCACTGCGCGCCGCGGCTGGTCGGCGATACGTTTGCCAAACGGGGCAAGGTTCCAGGCATGGTAGAAGGATGCGGTTTTCGCAGATCAATAGCCCAATATGTCTAGGTGAGAAGCTCTATGTGCGTCTGCCTTAGCGGGCAACTCTCAGGACGTGTCGGACCACTCTCTCACCCCCGTCACTGCGCGCCGCGGCTGGTCGGCGATACGTTTGCCAAACGGGGCAAGGTTCCAGGCATGGTAGAAGGATGCGGTTTTCGCAGATCAATAGCCCAATATGTCTAGGTGAGAAGCTCTATGTGCGTCTGCCTTAGCGGGCAACTCTCAGGACGTGTCGGACCACTCTCTCACCCCCGTCACTGCGCGCCGCGGCTGGTCGGCGATACGTTTGCCAAACGGGGCAAGGTTCCAGGCATGGTAGAAGGATGCGGTTTTCGCAGATCAATAGCCCAATATGTCTAGGTGAGAAGCTCTATGTGCGTCTGCCTTAGCGGGCAACTCTCAGGACGTGTCGGACCACTCTCTCACCCCCGTCACTGCGCGCCGCTCATACGAGCGTCCCAATCTCGGACGGAGTTTCCACCCCGACCTTACAGAGCTTGTTTGCGTGCTTCAACCATCTATGTTTTCGAGTATACTTATGATTGTCTGGGTAAAATAGGTATAGACAGTTCGATCTAACACAATTTTAATCAAAGTAGGAAATTATGCAAAATTTCAAAAAAAAATTGCATAATCCTACCAAACCAAGAATGGGCGTTACGAGTAGCAGTAATTACTATTAGTAACGATAAATGTCATGGTGCTGCTCAAATCGAGGCAGGACAGCAAGTTCTGTGTGGTCGGGGTGGAAACTCCGTCCGAGATTGGGCGTGTAATGCCCTACGTTATCACTTCTCTACTGTGTGGTCTTCAATTCTCAGACCCTTCTTTCTTTAATCTTTCTCTCTTTCTCCCTTTCTCTCTTTAACTCTTCTTCTCCCCTTCTATTTATTCTATTTGTATCTCCTTCTCTCTCCCCTCTCTCTAGTTCTAGTTCTCTCTTTCCTTCCGCCAGCTATGATGGCGCCAGTGTTACAATTTTACAGTGTTGATGTTGTCACACTGGTTTATTTCACAAATTATAATGGAAGGAGAGAAAGATCCGGAGCCCCACTACCGTCTATAATGGTATCTGATTCTAATGGATTATGGAAAGGAAATCGAATGATTACACGGCCCGGCGCGCGTTCACTGATTTGCGTGACAGTAGATCCACGCGACGCACACGCAACGCGTCTCCCATGTTTAAGAAAAATAAGCTCATCATCATTGTCAATTCCTGAGAGGCAGCGAACATGCTCTTGTGGTCTAGTGGTTAGCGAGCGCGGCCAGTGATCTGTTTATCACAGGTTCGATTCCGTTCGCTGCCACGAGTTTTGCTAAATTGTTTGAGCCATCCGCGACGCGGAGCTGAGTTCACCGGTCAGTGAACAAATGAGTGACACTACGGCCGGGCCGTGGATTATCGACTGAATATTGATCTAATATCGACTTTCGACCTTCGACCCTACCATCCCCGTTGCTAAACTGTGTTTCTCCCAGCGCTTAGCCCTTGTGGTGTACCGTATGCACTTGTTGTATAGTCAGGATATAGCGATTCTGGATAAACGATTGATTGATTGATTGACTCTTGTACATATTCAGCCTGAAATTACGCTTTTCGATGCAGTACAGTGTCGCGTGGAAGTGAGGTGAGGTGAGAATCGAGTTTACCTTACATGTCATTTGGCAAGCACAGGCGCTCAAATTATATTTTTAGAACGTGAGAGAGTAGACAGTAAAAAGAGAAGACAGCAGAGAAGAGAGTAGTACTTTCTGTTTGAAATTTTTTTTACATAACTGTCTCTCGAAAATCGCAGTGACTACTGCAAATGTGAGAATAGAAGAGTACGCGCGCCTCCGCACTAGGTATACAAAAATAGAAAAATAGAAGAATAGTTCGTCTTGCATATTTGATAGTTGATGCCTCTCTAATAACTCTTGCGAAGATACATACACGCGAGGGTTGTAGTTGAAGTGTTGAAATGTATTTTGTAAATGTAGTTTATTTTTTGTCTTTTCTAACTCTCTCCTACTTCTTTTTCACTTATTTTATGTTTCACAGATGTACACCGCCCCATCTCTTTCTCCTCTATACGGTTCTGTCTACTTTCCATCCTATCTCCCTCCTCCTTCTCCTCCTCCCGCTTCTCTCTCTCTCTCTCTCTCTCTCTTTCTCTTTCTCTCTCTCTCTTTCCTCGACACAGTTCTACTCTCCCCTATCTCTCCTCTCTCCTCTTCTCCCTCTCCCACTGTCTCGCTATCTCTTCATCTCTTTCTCTTTCTCTCTCAGTATTATATTCTCTATTGTGCACTGTCAACTTTCTAGAGGCAATACTAATACTATGCTCTTGTTTGTCTACTGCATCTTTTTCTTCTACTGTGACAACAACTTTCTAGAGACATTACTATGTTTTTTTTCTGTCTACTTTCACCTCTCGTCACCTCTTCCACTTTCACTCTCACATCTGCAGTAATCACTAGCACTGCAACTTTCGAAAGACAGTTATGTCTACTCTCTCATCTCTCTCCTCTTTTCTCTCTCCTAATCTCTCTCTCTCTCATATTCTCTCTCTTGTATATTTTCACGGCCCCGCTGCGGTAACATCAACTTTCTAGAGACAGTACTATGGTACTTTCTACCTGTTTTTTATCGACTAGCGTGCTTTTATAGCACGTTGGTTCGTTGGTTGAACTAATTTAGTAATCTAGTTCGCACAGTTATAATCCAAGGCTCTGTCTTGTTTTCGGCTGAGAACAAATGGTACGGCTATATCCTTGGTAATACTCTCTATGAGTAGTGAGATAAATGCAATACCAACAATAAAAAAGAAGGTAAACAGATTCTGATTCTGATAGGCATTTTTGACAGATGACATGAATCTGCTCTGTCTAATGAGCGTACGCCACTTTCTTCTTCCCCTCCATATCCACTCGATCGTCCGTCGAGTTCCGTGTAGTTTACTCCGTCATAGCTTTCACATTATTCATCTGCTTTTCCTCCCTCTCCCTCTTCAAGCAATCTTTCTCAGAGCCAGCACCATGTCGCGCTGGCGTAGAGGTATCACTCCCGATTACACATCAGTAGGCTGAGGTCCGCGGGTTCGAATCTATGCTATTTTGCACAAATACCGGAATCGTCTGCTTTGTAGACTGTACCAGATATTTTTTCGATTTACGCCGCTTGCATCGAAATGTGATGTTCTGACCATTCTTCTCTTTTGTAACATAATACAAAATAAATTCAAATACGTACGTTACATGCGGTATTGACGAAAAATAGTCCGTTCTCCAGAAAGTGTTGTTTTTTTCATATAGAGAAACCCACTTTCAACTTCTTCTCTAATGATCTCTTATTAACTATTCAACGCTAATTTCGAATAATTTTCATACAAACAACTAATTATTTTCATACAAACGATTTATGACACGTGTGCAAACAAAACGACTGAGTGTTCGGTTTCTTCTGCACAGATGGAAGGGTTTGGACTGGGCGAGAGAGCGGGGCTTGATGGAGCAGCTGCTGCACCCGTAGAGGCGACCAAGGTGGGCTATAACAGTAAGATGAAGAATTGTAAAATGTTCACACGCTAATCCTAATGTATAGAAAACGCACTGTATGAATAATGTGTAAGCTACGTTCTTTATATACCCCAAATAGTCTGCATGAATTTGAGTCGTGTTTGTACTGTTAAGGCCCAACCAGTAAGAGGAGCGGGTAGGAGCGTAGGATAAGCGCGCAACTCCAACTGGTGTGAAGCATAAAGTGTACTCACATTCTTCCTAACGCTTCGTAGCTGTCGACGGGCCGCACGAGGAGAGCCATCGGAGATAGGCGTCGCGACTCCGGCCATCCGCGAACACGTGGTATCTTGGTAACCTCGCTGACCTCTAAACAGCAAGTAAATAGCGACGCATTTGGTGCCAATAAATAATAAACAAAAATAATGCATTAAAAGACAATCACCACTCACTTCAACGTTCCTATTATCATTTGATGTAAACTCGCAACCAGAGAGTGCCCCGCCCGCCTCTCTTTCTTCCCATGATCAGAGACCCGGTGAGAGTACAATAAAAGAGAGAAGCAGGTCCACGTCGCGTGCTTTCCATCCGCAAATTGCGACTGCTGGGAGCCAAGGGCGCATTCGCAGATTCTATTCTAGCAGTACGTCGTAACCCCCCCCCCCCACAAGGCAACAATGAAACAAAAACAGATTAATGAAAGACGCTAAGCCAACCTGAGGCAGTATCCCCCTTGGTGTTCTCTCCACGTGAAGCGTCGTCGTCAAAATAGCGAGTGCTTGCGATCTGGAAAGAAAAATTATATTGTAAAAAGCAATATGGAACCGAATAACAACTTTACTGTCTAACGAATCAATACGTTTCTACATAATAACTAAGATGTTCAAACACCAACTCCTCTGAAAACGAATGTAATTGCAAACGGTACTGTATAACAATGAATGTCTACAGATTAGTACTTCAATACATCATCAAAGAACCAACCGCATCCGAGCTCGTCGTCTGTACGTTCACTGTCTTCACCACGGCCGGCAGTGCCTCCTGCCTCGCTCAAAGCATCTTTACGCATCTAAAAAACGAATAAATCGAATCGATTCTAAACAAATATTGAAACATACCGACAAATTCGATAACAAAATTAACGATTTTTCACTTGTGCTCGCGTATGTGCGACTTATTGAACGATTCAAAGTTATTGTCGATCAATTACAACCTAATACAAACATTAAGTAACACAAAAACAACAAATATTTATAAGAAAACACAAAAAACAAGCACGCAAATAAAAATTTCGAATCATCGTCCATAGGTCAACATTATCCTACTAATAGGCGCTCCAAAGCGAAGCGACGCGGTTGCGTGCCAAGAAAAACGTCCGGGTGTCGCGCGCTAGGATAGCGGGGGACGCGCGGGGTAATATCGGGTCGTCACGAGTGATCATTGCGCGACTCCCGGTATTCCCCCGCGCGACAATGCGATATTGCCGCGGTATTGTCGCGATATTGTCACGCACGTTTCTCACTATCGCTTCGCTTCCCATTCCTTTCCCCTTTCCATTCTTCATTCAAATTTAGCAAGAATAACAAAATGATTTATTATGTAATGCATTTGTAATACAATTCAATACAATCACCATCAGACACATGGCAATAAAGGGTACCTAACACGGCAACATGACAACTTCGACATGCAATAATGTGGATATGCTGCTCTTATAATGCACATTGGAAATGAGATGGACACATGATCTTGATACTTCCAGACGGCCTTCTGTGGGCTTGAGAGGGTAGGTGAGCACGATGCTTCTTCAGTTGGTTGTCGGTGTAGCTTGCATCGAGAGGCACGAGACTGGAGCATTCGTTCTGCAACACACGTAAGTGTAATCAATTCAATCAATACGAAGCATACTCACCTTCGCTGGTTTCGCTCTAAATGGCTCGGTGGTAGTGGTAGGTAGAGATCCACTTAGCGGGACCAACTCACTGAAAACAGTTCGTATCAACATAAACTAAAAGATAATCTAATTGCATACCGTTACGTTTCAGCTTATTAGAAATGTGAATCATATTAGCATCTATGTACTTTGCAACTGGTTTGAGTGAAAATTGAATGAGGTAGTGATCCCAGTATAGTTGAGTACACATGTGACTACACAACATCAATCCAACACGTAGTACAAAATTCACATTGGGGCTCTGAGTTAGCGATATGTACTCACAACCATTAGAAATATGAAGTGCAGCACGTCAGTGCGCGCGTTTGGCTTACCGTTCGGTGCGGCTGGTACGTGGGAGAGCGTCTACATGATCCGTTCGGTACGAGCAGTCCAGAGTCCTTGTGAACCAGGTGGAGAAGACTGGTGATCTGCAACGCACAACTGACAACATGAGAACAAATCATGACGGGAGTTTTTACTCAATATACATGAACGCTTGTTCGGACCTCTGCGCTCACCGTGATATCACATTATCTCGTCTTTCTCTTACGTTTTCGAGCCTCGATCGCTTTGAACAGAGGCGAGCATTTGAAGCGCCTCTATCAACCTTCTAGCATCGCCATATCGCTGGGATTGAAATTCGTTATGGTTGGACGCTCGGGTAGCGTTCCGTGCTAGCGTTCGGTGTAGCCCCATAAAAGAATTACTCGCCTAGTTACGGCTACGGTAGTTGTGACAGGAAGATTGTAATATCAGAAATTGCACGAAAAGTATGAAATGGCTATATCACTGGAATATACAACCTACTATACAACCTACTTACACTTTTGCCTTCATAGCGATTCACCCACGTAAGGTCAGGAAAACACACCTACATACAATAACACAACATAAATAAACAAACAAATTAAATAAAACTGAAATATCTATAACAAAATGCGAACCGGTAGCGATGCGCGAAAAAGAGACGCCAAGTTTAAATAATTGTTTCCCGCCGAATTGAGTTCTAATTGTCACGCGCGACAATTGCGCGACTCCCGATATTGTCGCGATTCTCTATTGCCCCGCGTTTCACCCGGTATTGCCCCGCGTGAGTCCCGGGAACGGCGTATTGCCGCGCGCGACACCCGATGATTTTGTCTGAGTGCGGTTTAGAGAAAGAGAGAACTTCTACCGTACTTTTCCACCGGACGGCTGGCTGCGGAGCTGGCCCCACGGGGTGGATTGGAGGGAAGCGGCGGTCAAGAGAGACCAGCGTAGGCGACAACCGCGACGCGAGACCGCTCGCGTCCCGCGCCTGACTTTTTGGCGCGAAGCAAATCGCAAGCGACATCCAATTTTACCGACTGCGCGTAGCAATTTATTCACATTTGACGTAATTTTCCTATGTTTTTTACATTTCGTAAATATGTGATGTTGTGTTGATTTTTTGATAATCTTGTTTTATTTAATACATTCCACACTGGTCATACAACTCTTCTATCAAACTCTTTTCGATCAACTCATTACTAATGACGATTTTTCAAATGATTTCATGATTAACCCGGTTTTATTCGAATTTGTTAAAATGTAAATTTTTTTTATATATTCTGTTATCTATATTCTATTATTATTTCTTCATTTCTTTTACGTTTATCCATCTGGTGTACCTATAAACGATCGCATTGCGTTTCATGGATGCACGTTATTGTTTGTTTTTGTTTCGTGGTAATCTCGTGGTCGCTTTCTATTATTCGAGTCTGTCAATGTATCACTCAGATTTTGTTTATTTTGAGGTTCTCCATCGATTCTTGGTACTAATGGAGAAGAGCGACATGAGTCAACCCGACAACACGTGAGTTTAGCCCTTTTTTAACAGTATTTGCATCTAACTGTCGTTGTTTTTATATTCTTAACTAATTTCAGGGCTGAGATTGGCGAGGGCGGAGTCGACCCCACTGTAGATGCGCCCAACGGAGGAGGCGGTTCCCATGTGACGGGCGAAGGACACGCGAACAGGTGAATAACAAAGATATTGATTGTTGTTGTTGGTTTTTAAAATTGTTAGTTCTACAATTTTTATAATAATTATGTTGCAGGCACACGCACAACCAGCCCTCTTCCCACGATGCCGAGAAGGCAGACGCACCAACGGCGACGTCGTCGAAGTGAGTTGATAATTTTTTGTGTTTTGTGCATTTCTTTTGTGTGGTGAATTGTATTTTGATCACACATGATGATTTTTTCAGTGTCGCGCAGCTCGTGTTGCAATTCGAGGAGAAGGGCAATTCGCAATTCGAGGAGAAGGGCGTGCACGGGTGAGTAGTTGTTTATATATTTCATCATATGTATTTGTTTTTAAAAATTATAAGGAATATTGTAGTATTGTTTTTTTAAATACACAAATGCTCATTGTGTTACCTGTAAATGTTGTTTGGATCAATTTTGTTTGTTTCAGAACTGAGAGCCGCCTGAACCTGCCTGCACCTGTTCTCACCGTTGCGCTCATCTCTGATGACTGGTTAGTTATTATTGCTATTTATATTAAAATTGTTAGGGAATTGAATAAACTCCTTTTTAAATTACATATGAAATGTTTCAGTACGATGGAGGTCGACCCGCAGGAGGGCGGGATCCAGTTCGGAGACTTGCATGGACATTCCCAAGATGATGCTCTGAGCCAGATAGCTGCTCGTGGAGTCGCCGTCGCCGGGCTCGACGATCTTTCCATCAAGTTGGTTCTTTGCTTATAAACATACTGAGTAATTGATTGTAGTAATTGACTAATGTCCGTGCCGAAGGGACCCCTGGCCGATCACACAACAACGCAACGCACTTGTATTACGAGGTGTGTTGTTTTTTAAATATAAGTTTTTTTAGTGTTTCTGTTTAGCAATACGTCGAGGCCGTAGACGCAATGATACGGAACTTCGCAGCATGGGAAGTGTGTATCTCATCCGATAACTTCGGATATGCGAATGGCCATCTCCTCATGACCATCAGTTCTCACCAATACAAGATACTCGGAGCAGAGAACGTCAGTTTTATATAATGTTTGATTTAACAATTTTGTTCACATTTCGTGTGGTAGATTGTTTCTGCGGTGCTCTCGGGAGGGCGAATTCCTATTTCTTGCTACACGACACCTGGTATGTTTCACCTGGATGCGCTCGACATAGGCTATCGCGTGAGTCGTTGATAGAATGATGGGGGTTATTTTGTTTGCAGGAGTTGGTGAATATGCTGGAGCGTCCGCTCACGATGGACTCTCATTTCCCTTTCCCAGAGATCAAGAAGGTGGGTTGATGGGGGGGGATGGAGTGATTGGATTGTATGTACATGTTCAGGCTGATGGGGAGACGAACGGAGAGTTCGAGCAGCTCGTGGCAGGGAGGAAGAAGGAGGAGTGCGGAGAGATCATGAAGGTGGGTTGTGGGTTGATGGGGGGGATGGAGTGATTGGATTGTATGTACATGTTCGTTCAGGTCGAGGCAATCTCTCCGAGTTCTCTCGCGCCGCTCACCCTGTACAAGATGGAGGAGGAGTACCTGGAAGTCTCTCTCAAAAAGAGGAAGATGGAATAGATCTTCTATTGAATATTGTGTTTTGTTTGTTTTCGGTTGTTATTGTTAATGTTATTTTTGGATGAAATAAATGATATAAACTACTCGATACTCCAATTTGAACATCTGATTCAAAATGACAATAATAAGGTTTTTATCTGAATGTAAAAACCCGCCGCAACTAAATATGTAGGTTTCATATTTGTCACTAAAACACTACTATTGCCGAATATTTTCAAAAATATTTGAATTCCCCGCCGACAAAATATGATTCGCGAATAATTTCAAATTCCCGCCAGGCGAGCCGCTGCGCGTCTATCGGATGCGTCGCGTTTTCAAATGCGGCGGGCGCCGCTTCCCTCCGATCCACCCCGTGTGGCCGTTTTAAATACAACACAATAACATCAGTGATGTCCAGAGATAAGAAATCCATAACAGAAACACATACAAAACACCAAAAACGGTCATCCACGTAACACAAGCCTAGAAAATGAGGCTTCATTTTCGTCGTTCCTTTTCGACCCCTCTTCGGGGTGTATGACCGCGTCGCTCGGCACGACATGACACCATGTTGTGCCATTCAAGAAAACATAAATTATCTTTCAAAAGTACTTTCAAGTAAAAGTAGTTTGTTTGTACTGTTGTCTCAGTTGAGCAAAAGGACTGACATGTTTTCAATGGAGACATGTGCAAACAGGCTCTCAGCATTATTCGACGTGTTGTGTTACAACAGAAGTTGTGCTTTCAGATAATAACTGCATAACTTCGTAAACGCGTTCATTATAATATGGCCGCTTTGCACTGGTATGAGAAAGAGAGCCTGTTGGCACATGTCTCCATTGAAAACATGTCAGTCCTTTTGCTCAACTGAGACAACGGTACAAACCAACTACTTTTACTTGGAAGTACTTTTGAAAGATAATTCACTCTGAAACTGTATTGGACTATCATGAGCTTTTTGCAATTATTCCATCTCGTACTCGTGGCTCTCGTGAATTTAGAATTGTTCCATCATTTGATCACACAGGCCGTACCAGCATTTTTTAAGCAGAACCTTCGCAATCTGAAATACGATTTCTCGTAACCTCTTCATCAATGATCCCTCCATCTTCAAATCACAACTCTCTACATTAGATCTCATGCCACCTAGCAAATTGCGCAACCTATAGCGAGCTCTTCCCACTTACTTTTTTAAGTTTAATACTATGTGATTATTTCCTTGTTCATTTTAATTGAAACCCCATTTATACCTGCCGTTTATATTGCTCACTTTTGTTGAAAATTTCGATTTTTCCATGTTATCGGTAATAAACCTACCTATCTATCTATACTCACCCATGGGAGAGATACTGTAGACGCATCATAGAAGTATCCACTAAGAGCGAACAGAAAATCGAACATACCAGGAGTGCTAGCGCAGAAGAGAAGAAGAATCTGGAACAATGCCATGGACAAGAGAGAGAGAAAGAGAGAGAGAGGGAGAGAGAAAGAGAGAGAGAGAGAGAGAGATAAGTGAAACGTACCGGATACACGACCCTTATGGTCATAGTAATGAACATGACAAATGCGAGTGCGAACAGTCTTTTCTCTGGGGAAATGGTAGTGGACTGAAAATAAAGTTTATTTCACATCATAGACAATGCTATGTATCTAAACGAGAAATTGTTTTTTTTTGTACGTGTCATGATCATTGCGATTCCGAATAAACATTTGATTTTTGTGATCTATATATGAATATCTATATAAAAAACATCTATATATGAATATGAATGTACGAGCTGTGTTATTTATATTGAGTCTTGCAACTAATACATAAACTGATTGCAGGAAATTGATGAAATTTCGAATTGCTCAAGAGCAAAACTAATAAGCGTAGAAAATATGTGATGAGTACGGAAGATAAATTGATAAGTAAAGTACATACTATCACATGTTTCTTGTTGATGTGATGAATGGTGTAGATGAAAGCTGGGAAAAGTAGGCATACCGAGACGGCTCCCTCAACAGCTATGAAAATCAGGTGGTTCATCCGAAAGTCTCTCTCTCTCTCTCTCTCTCTCTCTCTCTCTCTCTCTCTCTCTCTCTCTCTCTCTTTCTCGCTCTCCTTCCCTCTCTCGCTCTCTCTTTCTCGCTCGCTCTCTCTCTCCCTCCCCCTCTCTCTTTTCTCTCTTTTTTTCTCTCTCTCTCTTCCTCTCTCTCTCTCTCACCCATCTAAACGAGGAAAACTGTGCGATAGAGAGTCCGGTTGCACTGGGAGAGAAGAATGCTCGGTCATAAAGCATATGCCATGTTGTAGGAAACGGGGGAAGAAAGGCGAGAATGAGAACTCAAGTGAAACGCCGAGTCCACAGCTAAAATGAACCACTCCTATCCCTCTCGTTCTCTTGTCTATATATGTACTTATTACTCTCTTCTACTACTTCTACTTATAAATCACTTGTAAAAAGATATATAACGCTTTGAAACAGTCGTCGATCGATAACATAATTATGTTGTTTGTCCCTACTCTCTCACCGCGGAAAACACATTCTCTCTCTATCTCTCTATCTCCAACTCCATGGTTATCTCTCTCTCTCTCTCTCTCTCTCTCTCTCTCTCTCTCTCTCTCTCTCTCTCCATCTCTCTCCTCCCTACTCTCTTACCGCTGAGTAGTTCAACATCCAAATGGCACTGAGTCGATTTAGATCCAATGCGATTGTGGCGTACATTTGCAGAAAGTGTATGTAGTATCCAAGAAAAAAAAACCTGCGACCACTCGAGAGCGGTTGCACATATTTGCCATATTGATAAGTTCCTGCAAAAATGTTGACGTATTGTACACTATGAATATAATAAATAAAACTATAACAAAATAAACATTCTTGATTCATACCTGACAGTAAATACCAAGTTTTATAAAACGTGAAATAGTAAAGTCATAAATCGTACAAACAATACTCTAAAAGGCTCTGTTTGACTTTTTATCGAAGTAAAAAACTCTCTTTTAAAACCAACAATACTCGAAGTAGAGTATAGAACGAGTTACTGTAGATTTTGTTCTTACTCGTTGAGAAAAATTTCACAATTTCTCCAATCACCCCTCCACTCAAAAAAGAGAAACGTCTCCTAGTTGAAGAGTGCACATTTACAGAATGTTTTCTATCGACTTCCTATCCACCGTAGCCAGACGTGAATTGATGATTTCTTCACACTTTCGTTTCCACATCGGTAACGGCAGCTGCGATTGAATAAACATATAAAGGGAATATTAATAAATTCTGCGAATATAGAAATATAGTGTACAAGATGTTCTGAGAATATGTGTGCGTAAACGAAAACACCATTTTGTCGACGAATTATCACCGCAGTGTGAAATCTGTATGCAAATGAGAGTTATTATTATAAAAAAACACATTTGTTCTCGTTAGAAGATCAATGAATGAGGACATCACAACACAATGAGTTACGTTTTTTTCTAAAGCGTCGAGGATCGAACCGGCGTCTTCCGATTGGGAGACGATCGACTCGCTTGCGCCAGTAGACCACAACTGTCGTGACGGGTACGTCTCGACTTTGCTTGCATTAGCATAATTCGCGTGGGCGCGCGTCTATTATACATATCGAACTGTACTGAACGGTACGAACAGTACGAACGATACAAACAATTGCAGATCATCATGAAAATGTCGCACATCTCGCGGTCTCTACGGGCCAAGAGGGTGCGGGACACAAGTGGTGGAGGGGAGGGGGCGGAGTCAGCAACGCCGGCGGACGACAGCAACAGCAATCTGTACAGGGAGTACCGGTGAGCTGATCCGTTCCACTTGTTGAGCAAGTAAGCTAGTTTTACAAAGAGGAAGAGAGAGAGAGTGGAGAGAGAGAGAGAGGAGAGAGAGAGGGGAGAGAGAGAGGGGGGAGAGAGAGAGAGGAGAGAGAGAGAGAGAGGGGAGAGAGGGGGGGGAGAGAGAGAGAGGGGAGAGAGAGAGGGGGAGAGAGAGAGGAGAGAGAGAGAGGGGAGAGAGAGGGGGAGAGAGAGAGAGTCTCTTCCTTGCAGTATCGCCCTCCAGTTCTGCTGGCTGTCCGCGTGCTACTCGATCGCCTGGCTCAGCTTCCGTCTCCTCCCAGTGGTCACCGAGGAAAGGGAGTACGGTGGGTTGATGTTGATAAATTGATAAGTTGATATTGAATGATATCAACATCACAGTATCATAGTTTAGATTGCACCACGCACAAATTGTGCAGAAATTTTGTTTCGCCTAGAAAAGGAGCATAGAAAGCGCATTTTCGATACATTCAACTGTACTTTCAGGAATGGTGACTATCTTCATTCTGATTCTTCGCGCCGGGTCCAACTCGCTCATATACCTGATCAGCAATATAGACCTGAGGAGAAAGGTAGGAAGAAAGAGAGAGTGAGAGAGAGAGAGACAGAGAGAGAGAGAGAGAGAGAGAGAGAGAGAGAGAGAGAGAGAGAGAGTTGCTTCTTCAGGTCCACAAAATGGTGACGTCACACTGGGACAAGTCAGGCGTGTCCTCTAATCCATCGGCCATGAGGGATGTGTCGATGGGGCATAGCAGTCGGGTGGTGGAGGAGGAGGAGAAGGAGGAGGAAGAGGAGAAGGAGAAGGAAGAGAAGGAGGAGAAGGAGAGGGAAAAGGATGAGGAGAAGGAGGAAATGGAGAAGGAGAAGGAGAAGAAGGAGGTAAAGGAGGAGAAGGAGAAGAAGGAAAGCGAACAACTCCAGCAATCTCCTCTGCGATTATCACAAATATGATGATAATTGTTTTTGTTGGTTATAAACTTTACCTCTATCATTGAGAGCCATCTTTATTTACGGATACAACGTGAGACGTGACTGTACATGAATGTTTTTCACAATGCATGCAACATTTTGCCAAACGTGCGAAAACGTTGGCCAAAAACTTCGTTTAGTTTGGCAGAACTTTCACTTCCTGAAATTACGAACCATTTCAACTCGATCCAGTGCAGCATTGGGCGCGCGCGCTGCCCGGTCGGTCGCATGCTCCGCCCCTTTCGACCCCGCCCACACAGGCTGCGTCTATTCTTCTCCCTTTTTCTCCTCGCCTCCCAAGTCGCGTGCAAGGTGTACACGGATGACAACAACGAGAACGTGGACAAGAGCGACAACACGTGAGTACAGTATCCCGCACCACAGCTACCGTATACCTAACAAATACAGTATACCTAACTCTTTAGGGGCGCGATCGTGGCGATCGTAAGTCTACTTCTTCTCATCGTCGCACTAGTCGGAGGGTATCTGATCTACAAATACTTCAAGAAGAGGAAGGAGAGCAAGGTGGACAAGGAACAGGTACTGTAGATGAAGGAGGAGTACGGTAGAGTACCGTATACCTAGGATGCGTACATCCCTCCCGCAGAACTGAAGCCCTACATGATTCCTGCGACAGACTTCAAATTCAACGGACCTCTAACAATCATGGAACAGTATAACGGACCGATTGTGGGTGAAACTGGAAAGAGAGAGAAAGGGGGGGGGAGAAAGAGAGAGAGAGAGAGAGAGAGAGAGAGAGAGAGAGAGAGCGGGGGAGAGGAGAGAAAGAGAGAGAGCGAGAGCGAGAGAGAGAGATAGAGAGAGAGGAGAGGAGAGAGAGAGAGAGAGAGAGAAGGAGAGGGGATGCGATTCTTGCAGCGTCACAAAACAGAAGAAGAGCAGTCAGCGTCGCTGAAAGTTGTGGAATACGATCCCGAACTCAACGAAGCATTCGAAACCGGCAACAACATCGATGTCATCAAGGTAAAGGATACTGTAGCTCGAAAATGGGTACTGTAATGTACCGTAATCCAGAAACAACACGAGATGCCGGTGAAAGCTGGCGGGAACAGAGTGGAGCATCGAACACAGCCAGAGAAGACAGAGACCGTAGGACGGACAGAGACGCAGACGAAAAGTTCGAGAAACAACACTATCGTGGATCCGCGACCAGAGGGGGACTTTGACGTGACTCAACACGAATCGGAGACTCTCAAACTGGTAAGAGGGAGAGGGTAAGAGGGAGAGAGAGGTCCGAGGGGGAGAGGGGACCCGTCGGTTGCAGTCTGTGGAAGACGCGCAGCGACCGCGGGGCGAGCCGACTCCGTCGACTGCTCAGAAGGGGCGGCGAGAGAGGACCGCCTGGAAACCCCCCGCGCCCCTTCCCAAGGCAGCCTCTCTCCCAGGATCACTCGTCGTCGCACGCTCACAATCCAGATCGTCCAAAAAGGTACGGGGTACTGTAGGTATACGGTACACTGAATATGTTCAGGTTCACATGCGCAAGAAGAACGCATCGTCACGACTTCCCTTCCCCAAATCTTAACCATTCTTAACGTCTTTAAAAAAAACTTACTCATTACAAACTGCGAACTTAATTTACACTGGCCGATAAACGATGTTTGATGACGTAAAGTGATTTCATTATCACCTTTCATTGGTGAGTTTTTGTATGACAACAAACATGGAATTTCAAAAAAGTAACTTTTATTTGCTCACATTTCACACCACAGTGATTAAGCGTCGTATTTATTACAGAATTGTGTTTAATTCACGGAAGTAAAAAATCGTACAAAAAAGTACAAATTATGTCTGATGTTATTATTCAATTACAAGTGTGCGCTGTAATTGTAATCCGATCTATGCAGTTGCGTTAGCGACGTGGCAACGAAAGTCAAAGTGAGAAGAGTTTAGTCAGTAGAGTTTTCCCGGCTGAAGGTTGACGACTCGATAGAAAGTAAAGTATTATTCTGTAAATGTGCACTCTTCAACCCGAAGATATTCCTGCTCGCTGGGATTGGAGAGGTGATTGGAGAAACTGCTCCCACCAATCTGCCACTCCAGCCAGGATACACTATGCAGGTGAGATTTTGTTTACCTTTATACTAATACTATATGTATTTCTGTCTATCTTACTTATGGAAAATGTGACAAACGTGAATCTGGTGTATTTTTTCAGTCCAGTTCGTCTACACATTTCCGTCGTTTTTATTGTGCATCAGGATTTTGTACGTTTTCTCAACGAGTAAGAACAAAATCTACAGCAATTCGTTCTATACTCTGCTTAGAGTATTGTTGATTTTAGTTGAGAGCTTTCAGTTCGAGAAATAGTAAAAAGGAGTTTTTTTAGAACATTATTTGTACAATTGATGAATTTACGATTTCTCGTTTCATAAAACTTGGTATTTACTGTCAGGTAGGTTGCAATGAAGTAGGTATTATATGTATTACTTCACGTTATAGTTATATGAAATATGTTAATAACGATTTTGCAGGAACTTATCAATATGGCAAATATGTGCAACCGCTCTCGAGTGATCACAGTTTTATTCTTTCTTAGAAACTACATACATTTCCTGCAAATGTACGTGATGATCGTTATAGATTTAAATCGACTCAGCGCCATTTGGATGCTGAATTACTCTCTGGTAAGCCATTTCTCCAGTTCAAATATCCTCGCACCATTCGCGCACCATGGCTGTTTTTAGCATCGGTTGCGCGCAAGCAGAGCAGTTTGAAATGTACTGAAGCAATAATTTTTCGAGAGAGTTGCACTATTAGACATGATGTAAATCCCTTAAAAAAATTGTGATCCTGGAGACATGGAGAGGACTGAAAAATAAGAGCTGCTTGTATGTGAGTGTTTTGGAGAGACAGAGAGAGACTTATTGAGATATATTTGTTAAAAGCAGATTGGCGACTTGTTTCTCCGCCACAACGCATCATTTTTACGCTAGAAAAACATTTGCTTTAAAATGCAACGAGCTCCGTTCGCAAACTGGATTAGGCGTGAGCGTCTTTCGAATTAATTGTATGCATGTTGCATGCATGTTTCGCCAGTATGCATGTCGCCAGTATGCATCCGCCAGTATGCATCCGGTCTTGTGTTGTATGCATGTTTCGCCAGTAGACCACAACGGCTCGGACCGAGCTCTGCGCGAATTGAGAAACGATGCGCAAAACGATGCACACACTTCAGCTATCGAAACATTGAAACGTAATAGAAAGTTTTGAAATTGGTTCTCGACGTGGGGTATTTTAGGATACTTACAGTCCAAGTTTCATTCCGTACTGTCAACCACACTTCTTTTTTCCGGTTCAACTCAAACCTTCTTCCGTGTCGTAATGAAATAACCATTCTCTTTTGAAAAGTACAAGCGTAAAGTAAAACTGTTTGGGTTTATCTCAATTCAACAAAAGCCCATGCATAAAACTATTATTTCTATTCTAAATTATAAACACAAACCTGCTCTCTCAAACGATATGTAGAAACGTATACTTTATCGATAAATTATCAATAAGGGCTATATAATATATTTTCTTATTTCTTATGAAAGTATTGTGAGAACCAATAAACAGCTATAGAACTATTGTTTAGTTTACCGTGATGTTTTCATTATTTTCGAATGTAAACAAATACAAGAGCTTTTTGATAGATGACTTATTTGATGAACGGGTTGATAGAATGTGAGAGATAGAATGTGTGTGTGCAATAGTATTTTCATCTTGGTATTTGATTGTCAATGTACTTATGATCGTTTTAAGAGAGCAGGTTTGTGTTTATAGTTTAGATGTTTAGAATAGAAATAATAGTTTTATGCATGGGCTTTTGTTGAATTGAGATTAACCCAAACAGATTTACTTTACGCTTATACTTTTCAAAAGAGAATGAATGTCCTTTTGTTGAATTTCAAAGAAATTCTTTTTTCAAATGTTGTGTATCAATCTATGCATCAATGTATCATGTATCAATGTTAATGTACTGATAGTTTCACAGAAACTATCAGTATTTGTTCAAAGTAAAACAACAGATATAACAAACAACAACAATAACAACAACAATACAACGCGAGTGAACGACTACGCAAATCACAAACAGTGTGCACATTATCGCGCTCTCCCGCACACATTCTGCATCACGAACCAATGAGCGCGCGGGGGCGGGGCTAGTGAGCGGGTCTTTCAGCGAATCAGCGACCAGCTGCATGCCTGACAGACGTGCAGACCTAACCAGCGAACATATTTTTGGGTATTAAACTATTGTTTCATAATTTAATTTTGTTTATAGTTGGTCAACGGACGATTTAGAGACAAGATCATGATATAACTGTGAAAGATTTTTATTTGAATGATTTACAAGCGATTTTGGCGGCCCTGCGGGCCGAGCGGCTCTGCGCGCCGCTGGATAGGACCCAAACGATCGGCGCTTCGCGCCGATCCTAATGCTTGGTTTGAAATAAAACACGCACTGTTCTCTTCTCGCTTTTCACACGTTCAAAATCAAATCAAGAAAAGAAAAGAGAAAGAAAGGAAAAAGGGAAGAGAAAGACGATACATGGGATACGACATAGAGAGAGGGTAGGTTCATATAATAATAGTAGCGGATACAGCGGTGTTTCTTTTGATCGAGCTGAACTTGCTGGATGTCGTTGAAGATCGTTTAACAGGAGTGAACATGACTTCATAGACGCCAAGGCGAATCTGCAACAGTTTAAATATCTCTCTCCCTTCTCTCTCTCTCTCTCTCTCTCTCTCTCTCTCTCTCTCTCTCTCTCTTTCTTTCTCTCTCTTTCTTGCTCTCTCTCTCTCTCTCTCTCTCTCTCTCTCTCTCTCTCTCTCTCTCTCTTTCTCTCTCTTTCTTGCTCTCTCTCTCTCTCTCTCTCTCTCTCTTCTCTCACGCTCACGTCTTTAGAAAATAATATCAGAACCCATGGCGTAAACGTGAAATAAACATCTTCTCCGACTGCGTAAAGAAAGTAGTAAACCTGAATAAGTAATAATTCTAAATACCTAAAAAGTAATAAATATTAAAGTGAACCTGCGTGCTCATGAGATCTCGTCCCTCCGTCATCCACACAACTTGCTGTGACGTCACCACAGCCATGCTGATTATCGATCCTGAAATTCATTGTTATTCTTCGATGTTTCAAACGTTTTCACCTATGTTTGTGAAAAACGTGGCAACTGTGATCCATAGTGTTTTGGCTCTGATCGTTTTACTGCTTTTGCAACACTGAACACTAGTTTAGTAAAATTACAGCCAACCACACCTTTCGATGTACCAAATAAGCGGCTATGAAAATGTAGCAGATATACGTTAGCACGACGAGTGAGTTGACAATAATAAGAGTATACATGTTGTAGAAGAGTTTGAAGTCTGTGTTGTGTTGGTATTCTGTGTCGGCGAAAGAAAACACAATGTCCGAAGAAGTTACTGTAATTTCATTATTTCATATTCCATTTCTCGTCTCCATAGATGTTTTGTTTTATATAATCATTTTGAAAGTAGTACAGTACAATGAACGGCTTCGAACTTTGCGAAGAGCACTGGTATTCCGATTGTGAGATGCACAGCCCAGATGATCCAAACCACATTGGTGACTCGCCGCATAGACCACATCTGAAACATTGTGATCATGAGAATCACGAGGAACTTTGTTTCATCATATTTCAGTATTTCAATGAAATTGTACCAACACAGTGAGTTGTGTGGTATAATTCATGTGAGTTTTTCGTTATTCGTTGTAAACATGTCATGAAAAGTAGTACAACTGTAACCTTTGCATGCCGTAAGTAGTTCATAGCAGTGATTCGCGACAATGCAGTGACTAAGTGGAAGGATACTGTAGATGTGCTCACGCCTATCTGACAAAAATAGGCCACTTTGCCCAGCCACCAGCCTACAACAGTTTTTTTTTCTTTTCTGCCGTTTCATGTCGTACCGTTTTCAACCACAAAACCACTGAAAAAGGCTAAAATCAAAGGATTTTTCAGAAGTATGCGATACACAATGACCACCATATTCCCCACGCCTGAAAGGTGTTTCACAATTGTATCATTTATTTATGCAATTCAATGACAAACCTGCGTGTAGCTGCAAAATCTGGAATGATGAATCTGTGTTTTTCGAGTTATTTCGAATAAAGTACACAATCATGGCATATTGCATAGGAAGGGAAATCAGAAGCCAAATAAGTTGAAAACATGAAGCGATCCTCAGGGTGTTCATTCTGAAAAGAAAGATATAAGCGTTAACACAACAACAAATAAATTCATCTGCGCACAAGGAAAACACTGCTGTTTCGGGCAGAAATTCAAAACACGGGAAAAACCGCAATGACGTATTTCTGCAATGCAAAAATTCTACGGCACACATCAGCAGACATTTTATCAGATTTCATATGTAATTACGTTTTCACTTTGATTTGTGTAAACTACTTAGTTTCGCGGCAAAAATTGGAATTTTATAGGAGTATTCTTGACGTCAAAATGTTGATGAACGTTTACAAAGAAAATGTAGAACAAAGCAACAAAGTTGTACTCTGTACGACTGTATCGTTTCAAAAATGTACATGCTTTACATAAAACGATAGAACACATGTTTTTCTTGGCAAATTTCAATACAAGTAGTGGCAATTGCTATCATAAAATGTTGCCACAGATGTTCATGTGAATAATGGTAAGTTACGATGAAATACAGTATAACGACGCATTCTACGAGTTCGAATAACTTTGGTATTCCCAGATTGCAAAGCCATTTTTACAAAAAAATGGCTGTAATTCATTGAATTATCATTTAATTATAAATCATGATTATCGTTTCATTTCCTTGAGCACACACATGACAATTGCACAACTGATAAACCAAATCCCATGAGTTTTGTGTTTATTGTAAAGTTCGAGATGAACAACGTGATAACGTGATAATCAGAAAGAGAAGTCGCAAACTTGGAAGATCTGGGGTTATCCGCCAGACAAAAAATGTGAAATAGAGAGGGGGAGTGCATAGAAAAAGAACTGGAAGTGAGAGAGAGAGAGAGGGAGAGAAGGAGAGGGATGAAAAGAGGATGGAAGGAGAAGTCGATTGATCAGTGAGAGCTTAAAGCATCGCTGCCCGAATCCATTAAGTGTTGCCGACTCGACGATTCCTGGTTTGCGAGATACTTACTTCCGACTTCCCCATTTCGACACTGCATTCGGAGATTGTAATGAACTTTTTTGTGACTTATCATTGTCAAGTGAAAAGTAATTGACATTTATGTTGGTATATGATGATGGTGTAAAGGTATCTGCCGAGTGCAATTAAAGTGCTCCGCTAGGCGCTGGGTGCGGAACAACTATAACTCGACGAGTGATGTTTGGTATTGAATTGATGTTACAATCACTGTCTGAGATCAGAATGGCG
>CAWZYM010000216.1:177500-237500 GCA_963966185.1 Rhabditoides inermis | reverse complement strand
TTACAAAGTGGACTGCATCCTGAAGTACTATGTAAACTTTTCGCAAAGTTTGACTCAAATCAGTTCGGTAGAAACGGAGTTATGCCCGCGGACACACAAGAAAAAGTGCAAAAGTGACCGTTTTTGGTGGTTTTTTGACCAAATATGGGCGTAGAGGAGGAGTTGAGAGGTGCCTGAATTTTGTCGTCGTCCTTGGAAGAGAACACAACTTTTTACCAAGTTTCATGTGAATCGGTTGAGTTTGAAGCTAGTTATGACTCTGGAATGACGGACACCATAGGACATTTTAGTAGAAAAGGGTACTAGCGCTCCGGCGCGCTGTCGCGCGCCTACGCACTAGGTATACGAAAAAGAAAATAGAAGAATAGTTCGTCTTGCATGTTTGATAGTTGATTGTTCTCCAATGACTCTTGCGAAGTAACATATACTCTGCGCCAGAGCGATAGTTTTCGATCTACCTCGCTTGCAGTTCGAAATACGGTGCCATAACCGTCTGTCTCTCTTGTTTTGCGCGCTATTGCCTAGAGCTGACTCTTCGTCTTCCTCTGATCTACCCCACCGCGCGCAACTTATTGCGAGCATGGAACTATACACGCAAGGGTTGTAGTTGAAGTGTTCAAGTTCTTTGTATTTTGTATATGTAGCTTAATTTTTTGTCTTTTCTAACTATCTCTCCTACTTCTTTTTCACCTATTTTATGTTTCACAGATGTACACCGCCCCATCTCTTTCTCCTCTACACTGTTCTGTCTACTTTCCATCTCATCTCCCTCCTCTTCCCCCCCGCCCCTCTCTCTCTCTCTCTCTCTCTCTCTCTCTCTCTCTCTCTCTTTCTCTCTTTCTCTCTTTCTCTCTTTCTCTCTCTCTCTCTCTCTCTCTCTCCTCGAGACAGTTCTACTTTCCCCTATCTCTCCTCTCTCTCTTCTCCCTCTACCACTGTCTCCCTATCTCTTTCTCTCTTTCTCTTTCTCTCTCAGTATTATGTTCTCTAGAAACAGTATTATATTCTCTATTGTCTACTCTACTGTCAACTTTCTAGAGACAATACTAATACTACATATGCTCTTGTTTGTCTACTGCATCTTTTTCTTTCAATGTGACAAAAACTTTCTAGAGACATTACTATGTTTTCTTCTGTCTACTTCCACCTTTCGTCACCTCTTCCACTCTTACTTTCACATCTGCAGTAATCACTATCACTGCGACTTTCGAAAGACAGTTATGTCTACTCTCCCTTCTCTCTCCTCTTTTCTCTCTCCTACCTTCTCTCTCTCCTCATCTTTCTCTCTCTTGTCTATTCTCACGTCTCCGCATCGGTGACAACAATTTTCTAGAGACAGTACTATGGCACCTTCTGTCTACTCTTCTACTCTCACGTCTGCAGCAGTCACTGCGACTATGAAGAGACAGTTATGCCTAATCTCCCTCCTTTCTCCTCCTCCTCCTCCTCCTCCTCTCTCTCTCTCTCTCTCTCTCTCTCTCTCTCTCTCTCTCTCTCTCTCCCTCTCTCTCTTGTCCAATCTCACGTCTTCGCAGCGGTGACAACAACATTCTAGAAAAAGTACTATGTTACCTTCTGTCTACTCTTCTACTCTCACGTCTGCAGCAGTCACTGCGACTTTCGAGAGACAGTTATGCCTACTCTCTCTCTTCCCTCCTTCTCCTCCCTCCTCTCTCTCTCTTTCTCTCTTTCTCTCTCTCTCTCTCTTTCTCTGTCTGTCTTTCTCTTGTCTATTCTCACGTCTCTGCATCGGTGACAACAACTTTCTCTAGACAGTACTATGGCACCTTCTGTCTACTCTTCTATTCTCACATCTGCAGTAGTCACTGCGACTTTCGAGAGACAGTTATGTAAAAACTTTTTTTAACAGAAAGTACTAATCTCTTATCTACTGTCTTCTTTCCCTACTGTCTACTCTCTCACGTTCTGAAAATATAATTTGACAGCCTGTGATTGCCAAATGACATGTAAGGTGAACTCGATTCTCACCTCACCTCACTTCCACTCGACACTGTACTGCATCGAAAAGCGGAATTTCAGGCTGAATATGTACAAGAGTACAAGTAATAAACTCAAAACTAAGTTTCAACTAAAAAAAAGAAGCAGTACATAGTTCTATATTACGTCTACAATGACTTCGAGAAAAAAACCCGGCTGGCGCGCCCTAACACGTTGTGCGCACGTGTGAAGGAGCTTGAAACAGTTTGAGGTTGATTTGATCGTTAGAAAGCACTATCTATTGACGTCTCGAAACATTTTACTTAACTTTCAACCTTCAACTTTTCGTTTTGTCAAAGTTATTCGTTGAAGATAGAAATTTTGTCTTTTTTCCACTGACTCAATCCATTATTGTTATATTTAGACATATTCCTATCAAAAAAGACACAACTGAGTGGATAAGGGTCAGTGATTGCAAATGCCAACTATTCGATATCGATCGGTTGACCTGGCAGCTGGTAGCGAGCAATCCGGTGGGCGCGACCCCAGCAAGTAACGCGCGCTCAGAAAATGTCTAATACTGTATGAAGACAAAGTCCGATCGATCTGAAACTTTGACAGAAGGGCTTTTTTGCCCATAAAAGCTTAAGTTTACAAATTGGACCCTCTATCTCGTCTGTACGAAAAGTCGATCATATTCGCCATATTTGGTGACTTTTCAAAAAAGGAAACAAGTTTCTATAATCTATTATACGTAATCTTTCTTCTTTTCAATTTTTATAGAAATCGAAGATCATGAATTTTGGGTGCATTTTGGGTACATTCGCCTATTTGGGCATGAAGATGAGGTCACAGTCGGCTGGTATCGCGGCTATCGACTTTTTCTAGGTCGATTTACCTACTCTCCAAGTTTGGTTCTCATTGAAGTATTTTGAAATTTTTCTCCATAGTTAAGAGATTAGGTGATAACTATGATTAGGAGATCGCTATTGACGAGATATTTGGAATTTTGCGTTCTCAGGTATTGAAGAAACTTTCTAGAAAAAATGAGTAGTTAGAGTAGACTTTGAAAAGAGATATCTCTCCGGAAGGACAGACAGACAGACAGACAGACACCATAGTAAATATTAGTATGAAAGGGGGACTAGCGCTCCGGCGCGCTATCGCGCGCCTTCGCACTAGGCATACAAAAATAGAAAAATAGAAAAATAGTTCGTCTTGCTTGTTTGATAGTTGATTGCTCTCTAATGACTCTTGCGCGAAGATACATACACGCAAGGGTTGTAGTTGAAGTGTTCAAGTTCTATGTATTTTGTATATGTAGCTTGATTTTTGTCTTTTCTAACTATCTCTCCTACTTCTTTTTCATTTTATGTTTCACAGATGTACACCGCCCCATCTCTTTTTCCTTAACACTGTTCTGTCTACTTTCCATCATATCTTCCTTCTCCTCTCCCCGCCTCTCTCTCTCTCTCTCTCTCTCTCTCTTTCCTCGACAAAGTTCTACTCTTCCCTATCTCTACTCTCTCTCTCTCTCTCTCTCTCTCTCTCTCTCTCTCTCTCTCTCTCTCTCTCTCTCTTCTCCCTCTCCCACTGCCTCGCTATCTCTTTCTCTCTTTCTCTTTCTCTCTCAGTACTATATTCTCTAGAAACAGTATTATATTCTCTTTTGTCTACTTGTCAACTTTCTAGAGAAAATACTAATTGAGGGCGGCGCGCAGCGCCGCCGTTTGTCTTGATCTTTAAAGGTGCGGTCAGTCTCTTCGAAACACTCCCGAATGCCCCCGAAACACTTCGGAATTGCTTTTCGAATCGCCCTCAGAACACTCCCGAATTACCTTCGGAATACTCCCAAACACTCCCGAACACTTCGGAATGCCTCGCTATCCCTTCGAAACACTTCGGAGTTGCTTCCGAAGAAACTGACCGCAACTTGACGCGCACAGCGCGTCACCCCCATACTATGCTCTTGTTTGTCTACTGCATCTTTTTCTTCTACTGTGACAACAACTTTCTAGAGATATTACTATGTTTTCTTCTGTCTACTTTCACCTCTCGTCACCTCTTCCACTCTCACTCTCACATCTGCAGTAATCACTATCACTGCGACTTTCGAGAGACAGTTATGTGTACTCTCCCTTCTCTCTCCTCTTTTCTCTCTACTCTTTTCTCTCGCCTATTCTCTCTCTCTCTGTCTCTCCTAGTCTCTCTCTTTACAAAAGAACTCTTGTGTACTTTCACGTCCCCGCTGCGGTGACAACAACTTTCTAGAGACAGTACTATGGTCCTTCTGTCTACTCTTCTATTCTCACATCTGCAGTAGTCACTGCGACTTTCGAGAGACAGTTATGTAAAAACTTTTTTAAACAGAAAGTACTAATCTCTTATCTACTGTCTTCTTTCCCTACTGTCTACTCTCTCACGTTCTGAAAATATAATTTGATCGCCTGTGCTTGCCAAATGACATGTAAGGTGAACTCGATTCTCACCTCACCTCACTTCCACTCGACACTGTACTGCATCGAAAAGCGGAATTTCAGGCTGATATGTACCAGAAATCAAGTAATAAACTCGAAACTTAGTTTCAACTGAAAAAAGAAGCAGTACATAGTTCTATATTACGTCTACAATGACTTCGAGAAAAGAAGCCGGCTGGCGCGCCCTAACACGTTGTGCGCACGTGTGAAGGAGTTTGAAGCAGTTTGAGGTTGATTTGATCGTTAGAAAGCACTATCTATTGACGTCTCGAAACATTATACTTAACTTTCAACTTTCAACTTTTCGTTTTGTCAAAGTTATGCGTTGAAGATAGAAATTTTGTCTTTTTCAACTGACTCAGTTCATTATTGTTATATTTAGACATATTCCTATCAAAAATGACACAACTGAGTGGATATGGGTCAGTGATTGCGAATGCCAACTATTCGATATTGATCGGTTGACCTGGCGGCTGGTAGCGAGAAATCTGGTGGGCGCGACCCCAGCAAGTAACGCGCGCTCAGAAAATGTCTAATACTGTATGAAGACAAAGTCCAATCGATCTGAAACTTTGACAGAAGGGCTTTTTTGCCCATAAAAGCTTAAGTTTACAAATTGAACCCTCTATCTCGTCTGTACGAAAAGTCGATCACATTCGCTTTAATTGGTGACTTTTCAAAAAAGGAAACCGGTTTCTATAATCTATTATACGTAATCTTTCTTCTATTCAATTTTTATAGAAATCGAAGATCATGAATTTTGGGTGCACTTTGGGTACATTCGCTTATTTGGGCATGAAGATGAGGTCACAGTCGGCTGGTATCGCGGCTATCGATTTTTTCTAGGTCGATTCACCTACCCTCCAAATTTCGTTCTAATTGAAGTATTTTGAAAATTTTCTCTATAGTTAAGAGATTAGGTGATAACTATGATTAGGAGATCGCTATTGACGAGATATTTGGAATTTTGCGTTCTCAGGTATTGAAGAAACTTTCTAGAAAAAATGAGTAGTTAGAGTAGACTTTGAAAAGAGATATCTCTCCGGAAGGACGGACAGACAGACACCATAGTAAATTTTAGTATGAAAGGGGGATAAACGTTCAATCACATGGGCAGAGTATGTAGTAGAGCAGAACAACCCATGCATTGCTTATCAGAAGGATCTTATAAACAGCTTATCAGTACGTGAGGAAAAGCATAAACACTTGCTGCGTGGGTCTTGGAACTCTTATATTTGATCTCTCGGTTTCTGGTAAACTGAATGAACTTGCGATAACGGAAAAGGAAGTAGTACAAATAAGGTTGGAAAAGAAGAGGGAGAAATCGCTATAAAGAATTATGTAAGAGAGGCAACGGATAGAGAGAAATGTAGAGGTGTAGAAATAAAGAGACACATGGAGAGAGAGAGAGAGAGAGAGAGAGAGAGAGAGAGAGGAGGGAAATCCTTCCTTTCAGTGTCACAACTCGGAGTGTTCCTTCTACCAGCTGGTCACAGAGAAGCTCGGCTCTGACCAGGCATTCGAAAAGTTCGGACTGCCGAGGCGAGTTTGTGTTAGTGGATTTGAAAGAATCAACTTTCATAGAAGAGAAAACCTTCTTATCGTTTGAAAAATGACGTTAAGTTGAAAACTTATGACATATGCACACGACTTTCTCCACTACCTAGCCAAGTTGGGCTCGCGCGTTCATTGGTTATGCATAATAATATACTTCTCTGGGACTACTATAGCGCCAGAGCGACAGCTTTCGATCTACCTCGATCGAAGTTCGAGATACGGTGCTATAACCGTCTGCCTGTCTTGTTTTGCGCGCTATTGCCGAGAGCTGACTCTCCGTCTTCCTCCGATCTACTCCACAGCGCGCGACCTTTTGCGAGAATATAATTATAGTGGATTTGAAAGAATGAATTTTCATAGAAGAGAAAACCGTAATGATAATCGTTTTAAATATGGCGTTATGTTGAAATGATTAAATTTATGACGTATCCATATGACTTTCTATCTAGCCAAGTTGGGCTCGCGCGGACATTAGTTATGCATAATAATACATTTCTCTGGGACTACTATAGCCTGCGCCAGGGCGATAGTTTTCGATCTACCTCGCTTGCAGTTCGAAATACGGTGCCATAACTGTCTTCCTCTCTTGTTCTGCGCGCTATTGTTCAGAGCTGACTCTCCGTCTTCCTCTATTCTTCTTCAACTTATTGCGAATATAGAACTATAGATGATAACAGTTGAGTGGATGAACATGTTGCAGGTACCACTTCTCGGTGCCCTTCACCGACTCCACCCCCTATGGTCTTCTCGCTATGGATATGGTACCGGATATACTGCCTGTGCACCTGTTCACGAGGCTCAATGTGGAGGAGATCAAGCAGGTATCATCGGACAATCACAAACTAGCAGGTTCAGAATTAGCTATCAGTTGAAGTGTGTGAAGAATATGCGAGAAACTTTAAAGAACACTGACAGGACGAAATGTGGGAAAGAGGGAACTAGTGAAAGAGTGAACCCATTCCAGGTCACTCGCCGCCTCGCGCGCATTCAGGCCTTCTTCTATAAGGAGAAGTTCGCGGAGGTTTGGAAATGTTGAATATATTTTTTTAGAACTTTTTTGTTTTGAGAATTCCATTGAGTGTCCAATTGTCAATTCTCTTCCAGCTCACTTTTGAAAACGTGAAACGTAATGAAAAATAATTACATACACTTCACAGGAGAGCGTCTCGCACTGTCGCTTCCCAGAGGTCTACGATATGATCTGCAACAATGACGTGGGTTTCTCTCTCTCTCTATCCCTCTCTCTCTCTCCCTCCCTCTCTCTCTCTCTCTCTCTCTCTCCCTCTCCCTCTCTCCCTCTCTTTCTATCCCTTTATCAACAGTCAGCATGTCTCTCTCACTCACTCTCTTTCACTCAAAGTTGCTAGTAGCTAGTCTCTTCAAAACGAATTTGGTCGTGATTTTTGATAAGACTGATAGTATACATTTGATGAGCTTCACTTAGTCACGTTGTCACATTCTTGTCACATTCTTGTCACATTCTTGTCACATTCAGACGCTGCTGAACATGATGCAGATGGCTCGCGAGATCGGCGCAGACGACAAGGGCCTCATCGACAACCTGGTCAGATTGTATTATTGTTCAATTCAATTTAATCCAATTCAATTCAACTTTTATCCAGTATCGCATTATGTGATCGCCGGGAAGCATAGGTATTCCATCTTGTCGCGTCATTATTGTATAAAACCTAAACTACATATTGCTGAATTTGAACAGTGCTGATGAGTGCTCTGAGTGCTCAGAACAACATAGTTTATGTCTACGTACATACGTGTACGTACGCTCATGATAAACGCGCTGACAGCTTTCCAACCAAACAATTTTCCTGTCACCAGTGAGGCAAACAACAAGATCCGAACAAACATTTTTGTCTGATAAATGTGAACTATCTTTTAAGGACGCGGTTGAGAAAGAAATGTCCCGCATTCTCCGACCGGTGATCACAGAGGAGATCCCCGATGAGCAGGGTGGGTATCCTCTCTTCTACTAGAGAGAGGGAGAGAGATAGAGAGAAAGACAGAGAGACAGAGAGAGATACAGACAGACAGGAAGGAAGAGAGAGACAGAGACAGAGACAGAGAGAGAGAAATAGAGAGACAGAGACAGAGAGAGTGAATGAGAAATACGGAGAGAGAGGAAGAGAGAGAGAGAGAGTGAGCGAGAGAGCGACAGAGAGAGCGCGATAAAGGGAGAGCGACAGAGAGAGACAGACAGACAGACAGACAGACAGACAGACAGACAGACAGACAGACAGACAGACAGACAGACAGACAGACAGACAGACAGACAGACAGACAGACAGACAGACAGACAGACAGACAGACAGACAGACAGACAGACAGACAGACAGACAGACAGACAGACAGACAGACAGACAGACAGACAGACAGACAGACAGACAGACAGACAGACAGACAGACAGACAGACAGACAGACAGACAGACAGACAGACAGACAGACAGACAGACAGACAGACAGACAGACAGACAGACAGACAGACAGACAGACAGACAGACAGACAGACAGACAGACAGACAGACAGACAGACAGACAGACAGACAGACAGACAGACAGACAGACAGACAGACAGACAGACAGACAGACAGACAGACAGACAGACAGACAGACAGACAGACAGACAGACAGACAGACAGACAGACAGACAGACAGACAGACAGACAGACAGACAGACAGACAGACAGACAGACAGACAGACAGACAGACAGACAGACAGACAGACAGACAGACAGACAGACAGACAGACAGACAGACAGACAGACAGACAGACAGACAGACAGACAGACAGACAGACAGACAGACAGACAGACAGACAGACAGACAGAGGAAGAGGGATAGAGAGATAGAGAGGAAGAGAGAGAGAGAGAGAGAGAGGGAGAGAGAGAGAGACAGAGAGAGACCCTTGCCCTCAGGCGTTCCGCGGGTGCTGGCCAATGGCGATCTCTGGTCAGCCAACACCCTCTTCCAGGCGGATGGAGACGGCCGAAAGCTGGCGGCTATCTGTGACTGGCAGGTGCGGATCGATCGATAATCAATCAATAGTCAACCAAGAGACAGAGAGAGAAATACAGAGAGAGAGAGGCATATTCAATCAGAACACAACGAAAAGGAATAGGAGTTGTGGTAGTAAAATTGTTTGACTAAAGACTAAAGATGGAACAATTATGAACCTGGAATTGTAAATCAATAAGTCAATAAATCAATAAACAGATCATCCACTACGGCTCGGCGGCCGAGGACCTGGCGAGGATCATGTGCGCGGCGATGAGTGGGGAGGAGAGGCGGTGGGTGTGGAAATCTCTCTCTCTCTCTCTCTCTCTCTCTCTCTCCCTCTCTCTCTTTATCTCACTATCACAACCTTAATGTTCCAGGGCAGGGGTTTTAACGAGAAACTGTCAAAATATTGCAGAATAAAATTCACCATCACACTTATCGTAGACGTGAAACGTATAATTAAAACTAACTTGTCGGCGAGCGAAACTCAGATTCGGTCGAGGAAGTGCACTAAAAAACCGATAAGTATTTCGCCGAATAAAATCATACATATTTTTGTTACAGCGAGCACTGGCCTTCCATTCTGGCGGACTTCTATGTGGAGTGGGAGAGGGAGATGGACGGAGAGAAGGTGCCGTTCACTCTGCAACAGGTGGGGAGGGAGACAGAGAGAGAGAGAGCGAAAGAGAGAGAGACAGAGAGAGACAGAGAGAGAGAGAGAGAGAGGGATAGAAAGAGAACGCGCGAGAGAGAGGCAGAGAGAGAGAGGCAGAGAGAGAGAGAGAGAGAGAGAGAGAAGGAGAGAGAGAGAGGCAAAGAGAGAGAGGCAGAGAGAGAGAGAAGGAGAGAGAGAGAGGCAAAGAGAGAGAGAGAGAGAGAGAGAGAGAGAGAGAGGGAAAGAGGAGAAGAAAGAAAGAAAAAGAGAGGGAGAGCGAGAGCGAGAGAGGGAGAGAGAGGGAGGGAAAGAGAAAGAGGGAGAGAAAGAGAAAGAGAAAGAGAAATAGAGAGAGAGAGAGAGAGAGAGAGAGAGAGAGATACTCTCTTCCAGCTCGAGTCGCAGTACCGCCGCATCTTCCCCTTTGCCGCCCTCATCCTCGTCCCCGTCGTCGTGCCGATTGTTGCGTGAGTTTTTTTATATCGATTTTATCGAATTTTTGTTGTTGTTTTTTTTAGTTTTTTTCTTCTATTTTCGTCTATCCTTTTTTAGAAAGATCCACGCTTTTTGTGCGTTGTGTTACATTGACCTCGCTGTTATTAACTTTCTGACTTTGTCCTCTGGACTGAATCGCAAGACATTTGTCGTGTCCGGTAACGCTGACTCTCTGCCGAAAGCGTACTCTCTCGCGTTTTTCTGCCCGTTCTCCAACTAGCACTTTGAGTGTAGTTCGCCCCGCCGCCGCCAGCGTCTAATTCGCGCCGGGTTTGCGTTGTTTTGGGTCCGCCAACTATAACCAGGAGAAAGAGCGCAGTAGGCGCGACTCCGAACGGTAGTGAGAAAATATGTGGGGAAAAGGTTGTTGTGAAGTGTAACGGCGATCCGAAACGTAACGTGTGATCTGTGGTACATGAGAGTAAGAAGAGAGAGAACGGCCGAGAGTTTGTGTTAGTATTTGTAAACGTTGATAGAAGAGCAGAAAATATAAAGAGACAGAGAGAGAAGGGCAGAAAGTGAGAGAGTGAGAGAGTGAGAGAGAGAACAGTGTGAGAGAAAGAAAGAAAGTGAGAGAGATAGAGAGAGAGAGAGAGAGAGAGAGGGAGAGAGAGAGAGAAGGAACAGTGAAAGAGAGAGAAGGGACGAAGAGAAGGAGAGAACAGAGTGAGTGAGAGATAGTAGTTTTTGATAAAATCCATATGAATAGTCATAATTCAGCACATATTCAAAATTTCTATGAAATTTAACAAAAGGACATATATTTTCTTTAAAAAGTACTTGCGTAAACAAATGAACTTTGTCTTGTCCCAATGCAGCAAAAGCACATGCATAAAGCGTTTACAAATACTAACACAAACCTGCGCATAACGGACAGTGGACACTAACCGATGAAATATAACAATACAAATGAATAACGCCATACGTCCATATTAGAGAGAGAGAATACAGAGAGAGAGAGGAGAGAGAGAAAGAGAGAGAGAGAGAGAGAGAGAGAGAGAGAGAGAGGGGGAAAAGAGAGGCGCAGGTTTGTGTTAGTATTTGTAAACGCTTTATGCATGTGCTTTTGCTGCATTGGGACAAGACAAAGTTCATTTGTTTACGCAAGTACTTTTTAAAGAAAATTGTACTTATATGGCGAAATAGTCGCAACTAAAATTTATACAACCTTTTGAACGCAAAATGATCAGGAAATCTTGACGGATCACTCAAAAAAAAATTGATCAACCTATTTCAATCAATAATCAATACTCAACCTTGTTAACTGTTCAGATACGTGGCGAATCTCAACAAGGGCGACAAGAGCGGAGAGGACAGCAGTGCAAAGATGGACGTTGTGATGGAGAAGGTGAGTGAGAGAGGGAAAGAGAGGGAGATAGGGAGAGAGAAAGGGGGAGTGAGAGAGAGAGAGAGAGAGAGAGAGAGAGAGAGAGAAAGGGGGTGAGAGAGAGAGAGAGAGAGAGAGAGAGAGAGAGAGAGAGAGAAAGGGGGTGTGTGAGAGAGAGAGAGAGAGAGAGAGAGAGAGAGAGAGAATTGTTTCAGGTGAAGTTGATGGTCGAAGACATTCTCGTATTCGACAAACTCAACGCTGCCTAATTTTGTTTCGCTTGTCTATGCAATACTGTGACGAGCTTATTTTCACTTACTTTATGTATTTTGATTCATCTGGTTTTTGATATTATAAAATGGGTGTTCCCCAGAGGAAATCAGAAGCCATGGCTCCTCTTTCTTTGCCAACAAACGAACACACACAACGCCACTCCCAAGAAAGAAGGCCACGCAAACAGGCAGACAGACAAGTAGGAGAGCGTGTGTAAACAAGAGAGTCGGACGAGACGCGACGCGAGATAGTGTGTCGCTAGGAGAGGAGCGAGAGAAGTGCCGCTTGACCGTTCGCGCACTCAAAACGACGGAGACGAGAAGCCTAATTTGGCAGGTAAACATAGAGACATGTGTCGGCCGGCGGTGAGAGATGCCGACATGGTCCCTTTGACATTCGCATACGTGGTACGATTAGGGATTAAGAGAGGGAAGAGAGTGTGGGAACATTCCAAAGATTACAGACACGGATGCTAAAAGAAATTAAAAGTACAGTAATAAATTATGTACTTAGTTGCGAGGGTGATCTGCCGGTGCGAGGGTGATGCTGCGTTCCTGATGATTTTCCTGATGATTTCCAAATTGGATTTAAAAGGTGACATTTATTTTAAAAATTTCGATCTGCGATACTTCTTTAGGATTACGATATCAGAATACTTTGATTTGCGATACTTCCTTAGGATTACGGTAGGAGAATAATTCGATCTGCAACGCTCCCTTAGGATTACGATAGCAGAATAATTTGATCTGCGATACTTCCTTATGAGTCTGGTAGGAGAATAATTCGATCTGCGACACTTCCTTAGGATTACGATAGCAGAATAATTTGATATGCGATACTTCCTTATGATTACGGTAGAAGAATAATTCGATCTGCGACATTTCCTTAAGATTACGATAGCAGAATAATTTGATTTGCAATACTTCCTTAGGATTACGGTAGGAGAATAATTCGATCTGCGACACTTCCTTAGGATAACGATAGCAAAATAATTTGAACTATGACACTTTCTTGGCATTACGGTAGGGAAATATTCCGATCTGTGACACTTTCTCAGGATTACGATAGCGGATAGCAGAATAATTTGATCTGCCTACCTACACTATATTATTAGGATTATTTTAGGTTAATAATACAATCTATAACACTCATAAGGATTACGATAAAATAATCGTTTATTTTCCTTAGGATTACTCTACAAACGCTATTGAACTCCACGCAATCTGACGAAGAGAGACGCTTGCAAAACAATCTGTCCATCTTAATGTACGTCTGTCTGTATTCTCGGATGTTGTATGTGACGTACAAAAAGGTGAGACAACTTTCCCCCGCGAGCGTTTCTTCTTCATATAATACCGAGCACACGCCTGGTACTAATCTCCACGCTCCGTGAGCCTTTTTTCGCAAGAGCGAGAGAGACTCCCGTATGAGTCCCCTTGCCTCTAGCTTCTCTGCGCTCTCCGCCCGCTGACCGCTCTCTCGCCCGGGTATTATGAACGGGAAACGTTGACGTGACCGAAAACACACACACGAGTCTCTCTCTCTCTCTCTCTCTCTCTCTCTCTCTCTACTTTGAGGGTATGATCGAGATCACTTGTACAGAAGAGAGAAGTGAATGGTTCAACAAACGCGCGTGTGTGAACGGAATATGATCACTTGAGGTTGCTATATTTTCCAGACTTGAGCACCTGAACCTAGACAGAAATCGTTCAAAATATTAGAGTAGAAAAACGTATCATAATTATCTTATAGTGAAACGTATCCAAAGCATACCTCAAGAGACAGGACAGGTGCAGTTGGGTGTTGGGTGGGGCATATCGTATTTCACAGTAGTGGCGCGCCTGCTTTGGCGATCCTTTGGCGGTCCGGGAAGAGCCACGGAAGGAGGAGACACACTTGAACTCGCCACCACTCAATCAAGAGACCTGCAAACATGGCTGTGTTTCATGCGCCCGCTGGGTGGTGTGTGATGGATACGTTGCAGGTGCAAATCAAGAACAGACCACCGCTGTTAATATCAATTGGTGTCTGGTGTGAAGTTTATTAGTAAAGCAAAAGCACGCACGCAAACATGTCTTTTTTTTCTGCGCCCGCTGGGTGGTGTGTGATGGATACGTTGCAGGTGCAAATGAAGAACAGACCACCGCTGATATTGTCGATTGAGCGCATGTTGTTTTCGTTTATTACAAACGTGAACTTTGAAATAATTGTTTATTGTTCGTTACGTTTCAAGTGCCGGTGACAATTAGTGGATCGTTGCATCTTACAATATCTGCATTACCTGTTCATCCAAGCGATAACAGTGATCTAAAACGTGAATATTTTTCGAAACAATGAGTTTCATGTGTCGGTTACGATCTCTCATATAAAACGTCCCCAAAAATCACAATAACGGCATCTTCTCATTATCTAAACAAAGCCCATAGTGATCTAATCCCCACAGTCTCGAGTTTCACGGCACGCACTGTTGCCAGCGCGCATGTGCACAGTAACCCAATATACAGAATACAGTAACCCCATCTCCTCATTTGCATATGGGATAATCTGCTGCCGTGAACATGCGATCGCTAGGTGAAGGGAAGTCATGACCTGTCATCGACTTGTTTGCCATGCCATCTTCATTAAACGATCACGAACGCGCAAGTTTGGTATTCCTTATTATACGTTTCAAAATAGGCGTGAATCGTCAAGTTTAATATAGGCAGATCAGGAACTTTTATCAATTCACCCCATAATAGGAATGAAGCGTCATAGCTGATCCATGTGCTCTCTTACATCACGGCAACAATCGCGTGTGACCTGTCATGAACTCTGCATGTTTACTCACCCCAGGGCGCCGTGGCTTCACACCCCATTGTCCGGGGGTCAACTTGTTAGCCGGACAAAAGAAGCTAGGGTCAGCCTGCCGACACTCCACACACACATACACACACGCAGGCAACAGCCGCGCGGTCTCAAGTCGGTAGTCGGCACAAACAAGCGAAGGGTGCGGCTGCCTCCCCTCTCTCTGTTATTTATGCACATGTGGGCTTCCGCTCCCTCTCCCTCTCTCGGCATTTGCATACTCTCTGCTCTTTGCTTCTCTGCGGCTCTCGCGTCCGCGCACTCTCTCGTAGGGGTCAGAGGGTGACAGTTGCTAGAAGCTAGTGCCACTTGCGAACAACAATCGTGGGTTAGTAGTAAAGTGCAGCATGTGAGATCTGTGATCAGCGTCTGGGTTGATAGCGATCGAGCGGATTGAGCTATAAATGTACCATGCGGTAAGAGTTGTAGATGTAACTTGTGAAGGAACAAAAGAAGAAAAGGAGGAACAATGCAGATGACCCCATAACCCACACGATACATGTAAGCAGATCGTGTGAGTCGCGGGGCCCTAAACGGGTTGTATATCTCTGCGCTTGCCCAATCCTTAATAGACCCAGCATGTATCCAGCAGACTCGCACACACACAAAAACAACAGCAGACAACTGCGACTCTGGTGGTCCCTTTAATTTACGAGGGCTCTCTTTCCAGTAGTGTTGCTCATTCCCCGTTATGACTCACTTTCACTACACTAAGACACACTCATGCAGCACAGAGTGCATGCCGAATGAATCATTGGTATACTGTAGCAGCTATGGCGAATCGAGCACATACGGTACGTGGTGTTATGCGGTGCATAGTGTTATTTGGTGTGGTGCACGAGGTGTGTGCGTGTGTTCTTTACTGCCTCGCTACTCAATCGTCACGACACTCACGCGAGGCGAGAGAGAGAGGGGACTTCTGTATGCGCGGGAGTGACCGCTGCTCTGCGCCCTCCGCCGATCACACACTCTCTCGCGCCACTCGCGCCACCCGGCTGTCTCCGCCCACCGAGATCGAGAGTTGAGTGAGATCGCCAGAACGCCCAAAGCGAACGCCATTGGAGACTCTGCCATCTCATCTGATCTACCCTCTGATCTACCCCTGTCTGATCAACCATGCCACCACTTCCCGCCGCGGAACTCAATCCGACCATGTTCCGAAGTGAGTACCTTTGCACTTTACGCTGATTTGATTTGATTCACCCTAATAGTGATACTGACGTGCCTTCCATTTTAATTCTCGCCACTCGGCCATGCGTACAGTTCGCACTCATTAAGAAAAGCGTGAAGGGCGTTATTCAGTCATGCCCGTAATTGGCGAACCTACTCGGAGCGCCCCTTGTTCCCCCCTCCAGCTATAAAGTAGAGGGTTAGCGCCGAGTCTTCAAAGGTCCCGGCGTTACTGTCACCCACACATGTGCAGTTTTGAGTGGCCAATATGAATCGTAAAGTCGGCTTCGCCAAATCCTCTCCATTTCTCCCTCTCATTACCATGTGGCGCGAGTTTTCGTGGACGCGCGTACCAGGCTTACACTTTCGGCAGGGTCACTCGCACTCTCACAGAGTCTGCACTCTCCGCCCCGTTCACACTCTCTCACCTTCATGCCCTCCGGCCATGCTCACCCCTATCTCTCGCTTAGGTGATTTAGAGAGAAAAAACTGCGCAGATCAATCACACTGAAACACTCTCACTCCCTCGAGGGAGGGGGTGGTCAGATTTGAAAATTGAAATCCTTCTGCAAAATCTGCTCGAAACGTCTTTTTGCTCATTTGTCGCTGTTGATTTGTGGTTCGCTACTGCATGGCAGAAAGAGAGAGAGATAGAATTAGTGAGTGAGTCTGTTGTCGGATTGACAAAGGATGCGCGGTGAGAGTATCATTGGAGGATCATTTACAACCGTAGCTTCTGCCCTCCTTTCACTTGAGCCGCGCCCTCTGCCGCTGGCCCACCCAAGGGTCATCCATGTATCTGGCACCCTAGGGGGCGGGGCCGCCGGTCATCCTCTCACCATGCACTCACTCACACTCACTCACTGCCAGTCTCACTGCCAGGGGTTACTGTAACCTGTATTCAGCAGTTCCATGAATCGCTTCTTTTTTCTGCAGCTTGTTTGATGTTCATGGTTCATACACTCACACTCTCTCGCTATCCCTTTCCCTCCCCTCTCGCTCCTTCCCCGCTCCATTCGTTATTTGTACAAGTTTGACGTGGAGAGCAGCGGGCCGGCTCACCGCTATTGTCCGCCCCGCCGCATGTGATTACTTGGTATACTGTACTTTTGTGCGCCTCATAATTTATGGTGGGGGTGCCGGCCGGTACCAGCACATTACAGAGTAGTAGCTCGTTTCTGTTCTTTTTGCATGCACATGTGTGTTTGTGTCCACCCCTTCTCTCTCACACTTGAATTGTCTGCTACTGTAACCAGCATCATTCGTTCACACGCTAATTATGCGATGAGTCAGTTCCCTCGATTGAGTTTCACCTTTCTCTCTCTCCCTCCTTCTCCCTCTCCCCTCTCTCTTTCTCTCTCTCTCTCTCTCTCTCTCTCTCTCTCTCTCTGCCGCCGCCATTCTCTCTTTAGAATCGGCGGCAGCGGAACACTGAGGCATGCATGTTTACTCAGGTACACTCCTTCTCACTCACTCTCATACATTGACAGTCGGCCACTACCCGCCTCTCTCTAACTTAATTCGTCGGTCAACAACCCAGTTGGCCCCGGGGCGGGATCTCTACCGTTTCCCTTCTGTGTGTACAAAAGACGGCTGCGTGTGCTTCCGCTATTATCCCCCCTACTCCTTCCCTCTAGACCTTTGCGCGCGGCCGAACTGTGTTTTCTCACTGTCACGCGAGAGAAAGTCGAGAGTGAGAGACTCATGCGGCTTCCAACTCACTCCTTCTCTCTCATATCCGTCTCTCTCTCTCTCTCTCTCTCTCTCTCTCTCTCTCATATCCCCCTTTCTCAGACCAGATAATGGACTCATGCTTGCAAGGCGCCGGGCTACTCTGCCCTTCCCTCTCTCACTGTTTTTGCGCTCACATCTGGCGTTTTGCTTTCCACGGGTGGCAACACACACCCATCCACATGTGCTCCGAGTGAGGTTTTCATGAGCTCACTTACTCACTCCCGTTACTACCGCTCACTCGCGCGCGAGAGAGACGCACTATCGATTAGAGTGACTCATGATTTCGTTTTTCTCGTTTTTCTGCTTAAAGTAGTTACGTTTCATTATACGTTTCTCACCGCCGATACGTTTCAGCTGAGATGGCGGCAGACGGCGAATGCTGCTATCTGTGCAACGAGTGCCCGTCTTCATTCACCACCCTCACCGCATTGGAAAACCACCTCACCGGACACATACTCGCCAAGGCTTTCCAGGTACGCGGACTACTGTAGCTGGCGGACTACGGTAGCATGACCTTTTACACCGTGTCATGTATCCGGTGCGCACTCGATCAAAGTGAGGCCCGCGCGCGCGGTCTAATGAGCGAGAGAGTGTGTGATTAGAGAGAGCGCAGAGTGGCGATGCTTCTAGTGGATGTGTAAAAAACGTACGCTACGCTACGGCTGCGCGGCTCTGGCATAGTAAAGCCATGGGAGCGAATGTGTAAGATGGCCTCCCCTCCATTTTTTCGGGGCCAACTGACCGGCACGCGCGCAAAGACAGTGGTGTAACTTCAGGCCCAGAAGCAAGCCATGTCCGAGTCGGTGCCGGAGTCGGCGCCCGACGAGGGCCCCGCCGGGTCGGCCGGGTCGCCCGCCGCTGTGAGCACCGATGAGGAGATGGACATGGACGAGAACGACCTGAAGCCCGGATATCACTGCCGATTCTGTCCCAACGTGTTCCAGGATAAGACACAGGTGAGTGAGGAGAGAGGGAGAGAGGGAGAGGGAGGGAGAGAGAGAGAGAGAGTGACGTCATCGTTCCAGCTGACTGTCCACTACACGCATACACACCGCGACAAGCCGCTCTATGAGTGCGAGGTGTGCCACACGGTCTTTGCCGTGAAGAGAGAGCTTTCCACCCACATGCGAATTCATTCCGGCGAGCAGCCGCATTCGGTGGGTACTGTATGCGTACTGTAGTCAGTATTAGAAACGGCACTTGCACCTTGAGATACTCCAGATTACGTAGTTAGTATTAATGTAGCAACGGTACCCTTCACGTTGTGTTTCTGTAGCCGTAGTTACTGTACTTTGGATTACTGTACTTACCGTACTCCTCTTACAGTGCACGCAGTGCGGCAAGGAGTTCGGCACGCGTCAGCTGTTGAAGAAGCACTGGATGTGGCATACCGGCGAGCGCAGCCACGTCTGCCCCCACTGCAACAAGGCATTCTTCCAGGTACGGTAGCGGGTACGGTAGCGGGTACGGTAGCGGATACGGTAGTACCAGGATTACGGTAGTCTTACCGTACCCCCTTCCAGAAAGGCCACCTCACGCAGCACCTCATGATCCACGCCGGCGGCCGCCCGCATCAGTGCACCCTCTGCCAGAAGACGTTCATTTTCAAGGTACCGTAATCCTACCGTATACCGTACCAATACCGTATCCAGTTCGACCTGAACCGGCACATGAAAATCCACGCGGAGCGCGAGTTCAGCTGCGGAAAGTGCGGCCGCTCGTTCATGAAGCAGGCCGGACTCGACGACCATGTCGGAAAGTGCAAGGGCAGGAGGTACGGTAGGGTTACGGTACTTTGAATGTCTACAGTATCATGGGTTACTGTACTTTGAATGTCTACGGTATCATGGGTTACTGTACATTGAATGTCTACGGTATCATGGGTTACTGTACTTTGAAGTTACCGTAATCCTTACAGCTCGATCTCGTCGAGTCGCTCGTCCCACTCGCCGGCTGTCGACATCAAGCGCCCCGCGCCCGCCCCGCCACTCTTCATGCAGTCCGTCCTGCCCTTCAGTCAGGACGACATCGCCAAGGTACGGTAGTTCGGGTTACTGTAGCTAGTGGGTTACTGTAAGGGTTACCGTAGTCTTTACTTTCCAGCTGGCGCAATCGATCCTGGCGAACAAGTCGGGTCTCTCTCTGCTCGCCCCTCCTCCTCCTCAGTCCCTGCTCCCCTCGACTCCCCTCCGCCCGCTGCCCACCCTCCCGACCAGTGTTCCTCCCGCCACCCTTCCCTCATCCACCCTCCCCGCGCCCCTTCCCCAACTCCCGGCGCCATACTACTGCCTCTTCTGCCAGAAACAGTTCCCCAGGTACGGTGTGTGCGGGGGTACTGTAGTGTTTTGAAACAGTTACCCAGGTACTGTTTGGGGGTATTGTTGCTATGGTTGCTGTAGTTTGATTACTGTCTTCTGCCAGAAACAGTTTCCTGTCTGGTGTGGGGTACTGTAGCTGGAATACGATTACTGTATGATTACTGTAACCGGTACGTTTCAGCCAGTCAGCGTTCACGGTGCACCTCTCGCTGGCGCACTTCCAGAACGGCGTGCTCGACCCGACGCCGCAGCGCGAGCCGGAGGTGAGTATCGATCGATCGATCGATCGATAAATCGATAATTAATCGATATCTCAGACCACCCAGCTGGCGCTTGAGACGTTCGTCAAGGACGAGCCGGAGGACGAGAACGCGCCGCATTCGAACACGGCCACGAACTCGAGCTGTGCGAGCAGGTGAGAGAGAGGGAGGGGGAGAGAGAGAGAAAGAGAGAGATAGAGAGCGAGAGAGAGAGAGAGATGACCCTGGCCCTTTCAGCCCGCAGAAGCCGTCGCCAGCCGGCTCTTCCTCCCCCTTCCACTCTGCCTTCCATGCCGCGTCGCCCGAGTGCACGGCGTGTGAGAGGAGCGCCGGTCGGATGGGCGAGCTGCAGAGGGAGAACGAGAAGGTGCCGTCTCTCTCTCTCTCTCTCTCTCTCTCTCTCTCTCTCTCTCTCTCTCTCTCTCTCTCCCTCACCCTCCCCCTTCAGATGAAGGAGCAGCTCTCGCACGCGCAGCAGCTGCTGCGCGCCGTGTCCGGAATCGCCGGTCAGCTCGCGGAGAGGGGCGGGGCTTCGATGGGCGGAGCCTCGTTCGACTCCACCCTGCACACCGCCGTGCTCACGCAGCTGCGCGAGGTGCTCGTCGACTTTGACCGCAACTAATCGTTAATCGAACTAATCGATAGTATCGATTGACACAAGTATTCCCCCTGGAGACATTACCGCAAGTGCCTTTGCTATGTGTATAGACCTATGTGTATCCATTGATCCCATATTACTCGACGAGTCGTCCCACAAAGCTGCCTTTTTCGACGTTGTTGTTATTGATTTATCGATTTATCGATTTGTCGACATAATATTCCATATGTGCATCACATAACCTCTCCCAGCATATTCCAAATTCAGTCCACCCTTCTATTTATTGCTGCTCCCGTGTTGAGATTATCGATTGATTGATTATCGAATTATTGATTACTGATTTCCGGCTTGAATGTGTACTCTGGTCACGGGTTCGGTCTGCGTTGCCGACTCGACCCCTCCTTATTTCGCCCACATTTGTTTTCTTGTTTACATTCTCTCATTAGTTCGAGTTTTGCAAAAGCGTGTGTGTGTGTTTTAATATTATTCTCTGTTTTAATAATAATGATAATAATTATAATAAAGCTTTTTATTTACATCGTGGACTGAATGTTTTTATAAAAAAAGACTGTTCAAAGTTCGACCGTTCATATTTACACTTGAAGAAACTGAATACCAGACACAAAATATTGCAAACTGTTGACACGAAACCGATTTTCGAAACGGTGAAAGTGCGGGTGGACTGCTATTTTCGAGGGGTGATGGTATGAGAAATGTCAGCAAAATGGAGAAGAGGGAAGGAGGAGTGATACTGATAACGACGTGACTTTGTGGTGTTATTGCTAGCCATTGGGAGGTGATCACACGGGTGATGTCATATCAGTCGTCGCGGCGCGAGTCAACACAGGACCATCAGCTGATATTCTCGCATTGCCTATTCGATACGTGTTTCTATTCTCAAACGGCTCCAATGAAGTACGGAAAGGTGAGTTTCCGAAATCTCTCAACTTTTACCGCAAGTGTCTGTGTCTACCGGAAAACCAATCAACACGGTGCAAATACTCACGGTCATCTCTTGCTTTCTACTCTAGAAAAAAACATTTTGTCTGGCTCGATGTTCGCTGTGTGCTCAGTGACCGAAGACTCAAAGTACATTTCGTTTTTTTTTATCACATAGTGTAGTTTTCTAATTGAGATCATGGAAAATTGAAGAAGCCAGTGCGATGTCCTTGCAGCCCATTCCGTTTGCGGTAGCCCTGGTAAAACCATACTAGCAGAAATGACTTATTAGTACCGTGACCTAACACCGTATGACTTATTAGTACCGTAACCTAACACAGTAAGACCTATTAGTACCGTAACCCACCACAGTACCGTACCCTTGTAGCCGATTCTGTGTGCGGTGGCCGTGTTCGGCATGCTGACTGGCATCTGCCTCGTCGTTAGTGCCTTCACACACCTCACCTACAACTGGCTGCAGGTGGGCTGCCTGATATTCGGATAGTTCACAATAGTCAAATTAAATGGTTATCCAGAATCGCATTTTCATGTCTTACAGTATATGTTATTAAGTAGCGATCAATCTCTTCCCTTCGATACTGGCTTCGAAACGCCTTCGAAACACGCTGTTTTGAAGAGGTGTTTTGAAGAGACTGACCACACCTTTAGTAATTGAATGTATTTTCAGTCCTCCGCCGGCATAGCTGTGTTTGTGTTCAATCTCGTTCTCCTCGCGGGTACACTGAGGACGCAGCCGGATACGGTACTCGCCTGGCTCACCTATCAGGTACACTGCCCGCACAGGTGTGCTCAGTCTCTTCTTCGAAACAGCTCCTTGTTTGGTTCTTGTTTCGGAGACAGTTCTGACGAGACTGACCGAAACTTTATTAGCTTACCATTGACGCTTAAAAATTTGAAATCTTGCTCGCAAGACTATAGCGAGAGAGGAGAATGACGGCATGTGTTTCTCTACTCCCCATTCTCTCTCTCGCACTCTCGAGTAAAAGTAGCTTGCGTGGACACTGTAGAGCAACAACGTCGTTCCGTCGTTCCGGATGTAGTTTCTAATTTTGTATAAAAATGTTTCTCATGTTTGATAACGTTTTTTTCTTCAGAGCATTGCTCTCATAGTGGTGGCTGTTCTTTTCGGATTCTCGATCTGGTTCGCTGTGTCCTATCCGGAGAGGTTTGTTTCTCTCCCTCCTTCCCTCTTCTCTTTATCTCTTTCTCTTTCTTTCTCTCTCTCTCTCTCTTTCTATCTCTCTCTCCCTCTCATATCCCTCTCTAGATGCGACTACTCGAAGACCCTGTTCACTGGCATTCCGGAGTGTGGAAAAGGTAATATAGTAGATAGTAATTTTTTATTAGTATAAAAGCTATCTAAAGCCATTTAGGCCAAGAGTGGCACTGGCTGCGCGCAGTGTGCTGGCTGGTGGCTGGGGTGAGTTATTTGTTTATGAACAGACAAACAAACAAATAAAAAAACAGAGTTATATCAGAAGTTAGGAATGGAGCAAACAATGAGGGTTTTTCAAAGTAGATAGAAGATCTTAGTAGAACATAATAGCTAGATACGTAACGAAATCCTGAAGCCAACAAGTACAAAACACTGGAAACGTAAGAGCAATCAGCAATCAGCAATGAGCAATCAGCCAATCAAACAAGCAAAAAAACAAACAAACAAACATAAACACCTAGGTGTTCAATCTCATCTGAGATTAGAATCCAGTCTTTACAACTACAATAAAAACAACCAACCAATCAATGAATCAATAAATCAATCAATCAATAAAACACCCAGGTGTTCAACCTGATCTTCCTTCTTCTCGTCTCTCACGAATGGAAGGCGATGAAGCGTCTGCAAAGCGAGGCATTCCATCCACTCATCGACAGGACAGACGGACAGCAGAGATACGTGTGAGAGGGAGAAAGAAAGAGAGAGAGAGAGAGAGAGAGAGAGAGAGGAGAGAGAGAGAGAGTGTATATTCCGTATTGTATATTGTTTTGTATGATAAACTCGAGCATTCAAGACACGTATTTGACTTTCAACGACTCATATCGATTTTGTAAGCTTTATTGGAAACATGTAAGAGATTGTGAGGCGCAAGACGTTTCATGTAATGTAATTCGTAGTTTATCTCCTCTTTCTTTCACTACTTGACCTTGCCCTTCTTGCGGCCCTTCGGCGTACCCGGATCACTCCTGGGCTGCTAGAAAACGTTTCCCGTGAGCCCCGCCCCTTCACGCCCCGCCCCCACCTTATCTCGCTCCTTGGCCGGCGGCGGTGGTGGCTTGGCCGGCTCGACGTTGAACAACTCCGTCGCCCCGTACGTCTCGGCGCTCAGACGGGGCGCTTCCGGTTGGAAGTACTGGAACGACGTGAGTGGTCCCAGGGCTTCGTGGGTGGTCTCAGGGCTTCGTGGGTGGTCCCCGCACTCACGTCATCTTCACTCGGCTGCGACGCGGCGGGCGCCTTCTTGTCCGCGCCAGTCTGGTTGATGAACCGCTCGTACTCCTAGGTATACGGTAAGGGATACTGTAGCTACCGTATACCTTGCAGAATCTATCGTACTCCTTGTCGGCGGTGAGACACATGCGCTTCTCGTAGAAGTAGAGAATGATCGAGCGGTAGACATACAGGTACTGGTACTCTGTCTGAATCACAGTGCTTAGCCCCGCCCACTCAAGTCCCGCCCCCACCTGAATGGTCTGTCCGCGCTGCGAGCGCACCTTGTCGAGCATTTCGGGCAAGGAGGGAACGTCCTAGAAATTCAGAGTACAGTAATCAGAGGCTACAGTACCTTGCCGGCGTACAGATGTTCGAGTACGATCTCCAGCATTACGATAGCACCCGTTCGACCGATACCCGCCGAGCAATGCACGATGATCGGTTTCCTGAATCAGGGAAATACGGTAGATAGAATCAGGGTACTGTACTTGGATCCGCGAATGACGGAGAGAAGGAGGAAGGGCGCCTTGCTGGGAGGAGGCACGCCGCGGTCCGGCCAGTGGAGCTGGAAGAGGGGAGGGTGTGAGAGAGAGGGAGAGAGAGAGAGAGAGAGAGAGTTCATGAGTTCACCCATTGAATATGGTTCACAATAAAGGTGCCATAGGAGTGAGTCACCTCCAGCTTGCACACCCTGAATCAGGGGAGTTGGGTGTACGGTAGCTACCGTACCTCAATTCCGCGTCCTCGCATGCGATCATCGTCACCTCCTTGTTGGTGATCGAGGCGTTTCCAAACTGTTTCACCTATAAAATATCCTCTTTTCACGGTACGCAATTATCTCGGTCGACCCAGGCACAAATAGACAATGAGAAAATGACTTCGAAAAGAGGCAAGTTTTTGAGCTCAATTGAGCACTTCTCAAAAAAAAATCATAAATATCGAGCCGACAAATATTGAGCTGTTGGTAGTACTCAGAGCTTCATTCTCCCGAAGTTTTTTTTATTGTTGTTTTTTATTTATTTTTAGGTGGAGTTTGAACAAAGTTATGTGACAGTATGTCTCTGTCCAGGAAACAAAAAAATAGAAAAATTTTGAACGGAGTTGTTAGCTTCGAAAGTTGCTCCGATATGCTTCATTGAACTTGCAAATGACCCTTATTTCCCTAAAATCAGACCGCAAAGCGCGCGAGTTGCGCGGTCGAATGATCACGTGCGGACCGATAGAGCGACCAAATGCGATGAAATGCTGTCTGGAAAACATGCGGCGAATGAACAAGCGTACCGTGAACGGGGGGATACCCTATGGATCTCTTTCTCTCTCCCTCTTTCGTCTCACTCTCTCTCCTCCTCTACTCTCTCTTTCTCTCTCTCTCTCTCTCTCTCTCTCTCTCTCTATCTCTATCCTCCTCTCCCTACCTCCATGTACGTATTCGGCCAGTACTGATCGCACTTGTTCATCCCGTTCTCAAACACATCGCACAGCATCACAATGTATTCGGGCTCCTAGGTGTACGGTATGTACAGTAACCCATATACACAGTATACCGTACCTCCTGCAGGATCATTCGCCAGAAGTCCGTAGTCGTGCCCTGTGGGTTTTTCTCGCAATGCGCAATCGGACCCTGTGTGCAGATGAACCTAAAACACTGTAGGTACAGTACCCGTACAGTAACCAGCGCAAAGTACAGTACCTCTTGGGCGCGAATGCAGAGGCGACGTAGTTGGCGTGAATGTAGTTGGAACCTTCTCCATTCAACACAACTCGTGTCGAGTCGATACACGGTACGTCCTAACCGGTACGATGATTACGGTATAGCTACCGTATACCGTAAATGATTACGGTATCTAGGCTATCGTACTCCGTACCGTGTATCGGTTCTTGTTCATGTTCTCCGGCTTGTAGAACTCGACAGCCTGCGATTTGTCCACCTGAATCAGGAACAGTTTTAGGTTCACGGTAGCTACAGTATACCGCTCGCTTGATCGCCTTGTACTCGTCGCGAATGCCCTCAATCGATCGCGAGATGATGCCCGAGCACAGCTTGCGGGCGAGCGCCTAGGTATACGGTAAGTAACCTATGGTAACCTACAGTAACCTACAGTACCTTACGGCGGTCGTCGAGCTCCTTCTTGCGCGCCGAGTCCTTGTGCTCTTTGTGTGCTCTGTCGTCTTTTTCGGGAGTGCCAGGATTGGGAAGGATGGCGGTGTTCTCCTGAAATCGAGGATTCCATACATCCTCAGAGGTCCCTCTAGCTAACGGAGTCAGACAGAATAGAGAGCTAGTTTACGAGAGAGTGACGGTGTGATTCCTTCTTCTCCTTCCCACTCAGAGGAGCAGGAGCAGGAGCAGGAGCAGGAGAAGGAGGAGGAAAAGAAGAAGAAGCAGGAGCAGGAGCAGCACCTTTTTCTTCTTTTTCTTCTCGCGGTGCGACATTGCGGCGCGCGCGCACGGGGGAAGAGTGACTGGTGAGTGGGCGCGACAGGAGGATCGACCGAGACGGGACGCTAATGACATGAGACTAATGGGGAAAGAGGAATGGAATTATAAATGATGGGCAGGTCAATCAATTAATCGTTTATCCGGAATCGTTATATCTGAATATGACAACACAACCGTAATGATATGGAGTATACAGTAGTGCTTAAGATGCTAGATACATAATAGGCTAACGCCGGGGAAAGACACATTCACGACGATTCTGAATAATTGACTTGATTTGATTTGATAAATGACTAGCGCCAGTGAAATGTTAGGTTGTCACGTTTGTGATGTTGGAGAAATGTGAAGATTGTTGAGGTTGAGATGTTGGAAAAAAAAGATAATTTCGATTTGTTTGGAAAAGTGACTGTCGAGTGGGTGGGGCAGGAACGATCAAAAGATTCGAGTCATTCAATTGGGGGCTAATGAAAAAAAGAGAAATGGGATGATAATGAGCCGAATGTGAATTGTTGCATTTTCACTTTTGTGATGTGTGGGAAATGAGAATGAAGATATTGAATACACGCTAAATTACTTTATTTGCTGCTCACATTTCACACGCACAGTGATATTGAATCGAACTTACTACAAAATTGTGTTTTCGTGCGCGGAAGTATATTCTCAGTACACTTTATGTACCCCTTTATGTGTTCATTTAATCAGCATTTTGCGCCGTATTACTATGCATATTCGAATGAAGTTAACGGTGTGAAAACGGAAAAAAAGTTAGTACACAGTTGCACGCCCAAACTTATGTTCCCCGACTGCGGTTACATAACCGAACTGACCGAAGTGATCCATTAGTTTCGCACTAAAAATGCTTTCAATTGGGTATGTTGATGGTTTTGTATGTTCCATTCGCATTCTAAAATCAAAATAAACTGAAAAATATATTTTAACATACTTCAGCATTTTTGCCAAATTTTCAGATAATCGAAGTTGTAAGTTGTTCACGTTTCTATCACATTTAGAGCGTATTTGCATAAAGTTACCTATCGTGTACGTGGGTACATGATGTAGAGACGCCGGAAGGTCGGCCAATATTTACTGAGAAACCTATCTAGCCACTACCCCTGACCATCAAACCACCCGCGAGTTGCCCCCAACACATCAAAGACACATGAGCGCAACTCCTTCATCTTGCATCTACGCAAGGCTATATACTACTGTGATAAGGGAAATGTAGTCTACTCTAATGTGATAAGAATGGAGGGTATGATATACCGATATTTTCAAGGCATAGTAAATTGACCAATTATGTTTCTAATAAGGAGATTGAACCAACAAACAACACAATGTGCAAATTTGAAGTTATGAGTTCAGAGGGTACGCTACCTTTAAAAGGACAGAACACTCGCATATGTACAAGCAAGCTCTTAATTTTTCTTCTTCTCACCACGGAGTAATTCAGCATTACAACCAGCGCGGCAGCGCTGGTTGGTTTGTGTTAACCCTAGTCGCGCGCTAGAATCGGCAAAAGGCGATTGAACGAAAGGTTCGTTAGAATCTTACGAGAACAATGTGATGCTGATAGATGTTATCAGGATGTTAGAAAATGGTTGAGTTTCGATTTTGGCAACGCTAGCTGTTGTAGGAAGCGAGATACGCGCGCGCGCCCCCTGAGGGGCAGGCAATCCCCCGTGTACGGAACGTTTTCTAGGGGGGGGGTGGCGCGCACCGGCTGCCCCCAGCAGACAGGAGGTGCACAATCCGCACTGCCTGTGGATTGCACTGATATCGTTTAGATCGCGTGTTCTGCCGTGCGCAGAGTAGTGTTGTGGTTAGCGATTGCGCCCGTTGAGACACATGGCTCGAGTTCGGTTCCGGCTGGCGGCAAATCTTTTGTAATATATGATTTTACATAGAAATGACATTGGAATTGTAAATTTTCCCATCAGCATTACCTAAACTCTTTTTTGCGAATTTTATACAATTTTGGACTCAACAAGGTGAGTGAACTGTTGGATTTCTTTTAAAAAAAATGTTTTGTGGTTCATGTTAATGTAGATAGATTTATATGAAATCCAATAAAAGTACATTCATTATCTTTTAAAAGGACTTCCGTAAGAGAAGAGTTTGTGTTACTCAACGTAATGCAACAAAAGCTCATGCATTTTATCAATCGAAATAATACACAAACCTGCTCCAATAGTTCAACAAGTTATATATAATCGATCGGATACCGAAATCAATTTCCCGACATACAACATTTGCTCGCATTAGTTTTTATTGCAGAAAGAGCAGGTTTGTTTACTATTTCGATTGATAAAATGCATGAGCTTTTGTTGCATTACGTTGAGTAACACAAACTCTTCTCTTACGGAAGTCCTTTTAAAAGATAATCCAAACTGCACTGAGACGATTCAAATCTATAACGATCAACACATACATTTGCAGGAAGTGTATGTAGTTACTAAGAAAGAATACAACTGCGATCACCCGAGAGCGGTTGCACATATTTGCCACAAGTTCCTGCAAAACCGTTACTAAACACTGTAAGTATATCATATAACTAAAACGTGAAATATACTGTATACTTCATCGCGACTTACCTGACAGTAAATACCAAGTTTTATGAAACGTGAAATTGTAAATTCATCAATAGTACAAACCATGTTCTAAAAAACTTCATTTCATTATTTATCGAACCGGTGTGAAATGTGAGCGAATGAAAGTTACTACTGTCTCTCAAAAGTACTTGCGTAAAGAGATTCACTTTGTCTTGACTCAATTCAACAAAAGCGCATGCATAAAACGTTTACAAATACTAACACAAACCTGCATTCTCTCTCTCTCTCTCTCTCTCTCTCTCTCTCTTTCTTCCTTTCTCTCTCTCTCTCTCTCTCTTCTCTCTCTCTCTCTCTCTCTCTCTCTCTCTCTCTCGCTCTCTCTCTTTCTCTTCTCTCTCTTTTTCTCTACCTTTCTCTCCAATATTAATATTAGTTATTTGTACTCTTATATTTCATCTTTTACTTTCACAGTCCGGTATGCGCAGGTTTGTGTTAGTATTTGTGAACGTTTTATGCATGCGCTTTTGTTGAATTGGGTCAAGACAAAGTGAATCTCTTTACGCAAGTATTTTTTAAAGATAATATATGTGCTTTTATTAAATTTCATTGAAATTTCTTCTCTTACTGATTGTCGAGCTCTTTCGTTCGATATTATGCACATAACCATGATGAATGACGCAATTTGACGGGGTGGTAGCAAATTATTGAATATACTACATAATACAGGTCGGGTTTGTTGCGTATATGCAACCATGTTTTTTCCCTGGCATCAAATTAAAACACTTTGAAACTACTCTTCTCTCTGTATTTTCAAATGTCGCAGCATAAGTCCATAAGTGCATATGTATGTTCGTCTGGCTCTCTGCAAACAGCGCTCTCTCTCGCGCTCTCTCTCGCACCCGCCGGCCGGTCGGGAGTTAAGGTGCGGTCAGTCTCTTCAAACACATATCAGAAGTAATTCGAAGGCGTTTGAAGGCTATCGCAAGTAATACGAAGTCGTTTGAATTGGTTTGAAGTAATCCTAGGGCAAATCGCAAGGCATATCGGCAGTAGTTTAAAGGCAATACGAAGTCGTTCGAAGAGACTGACTGCTACTTGAGCTAGCAGCCAGAGTGACTGGACACGAGACCCACACGACTGCTGGCCTTTCGACTCATGGGTGCGCGCGATCGCTCATAACTTTTTTCAGAGAAAAAAATACAAAGATGCCGTCAGTTAGTGATCTGCCTTACGGAACCGTGCGAATCTTACTAACATGAATTAGAAGACTTCACATTGTTGCTAACATGTTCTTTGGATATCGCTTCTTAAAAATTCTGGCGCGTGATAGTGTAACCACTTTAACAAACATTGTTGATTGACCAGTCTGAGTTGAAGAGAGTGTACTCTCTGAATGTTGAAGTTGAGTTAACAACGGAATGTGAAAATATGATGAAAACAATGCAGTTTTGCCAGTATAACTATTCTTCGAAAATGCCGGCGAGTCGATCAAAACAGAGCGCAAAATATGTCAAAATGCAAAAATTGGTGCCAATTGGTGCCAATTTTCAAAGTTCAACAGAACTTTTCACAGATTAGAGGTATCTCCGACACATAGTTGTATTGACAAAAATGCATCATTTTCATCATATTTTCACATCCTAGTGCTAACTCAATTTCGAAATTCAGGGTGTACACTCCCTTTAAGTTCGCAGTTTGTAATTTTGCGTCCCGGGTTGTGGATGGGGAGCCCTCCGGAGGCAACTTCGACGAGAGGGTTCGGTGGTCGCGTAACCTGTATGGCAGCAAACCTCTCGCGGACAAGAGGGCCCATAGACTATAAGCCAGTCATTGGAATTGCACGCCCGGTCTACTCTATTCTCAAAAAAGTAGATCCTATGGACAAGTCTCTGAAGAAAAAGCCCGAGTTCCCGGCGCCGAACCCCAACCCTTCCGTCAGCGAGGGATCCACGGGGGGGGGGCAGGGCTGTATAATCTGTGAAACTGACAACTGATGATAGACTCAACGCTCATGGAAACGTGCGTGTATATATGAAGAAGAATCCGTATACACGAAATACTTTGCCGAACTATTAACTTCTTTTTTTTTGTTTAGCTGGTTGAATCCGGGGTCCTCCTAGTCGAGAACAAGATAGGGTTCTTGGATTACGACGACGTCAGCAGAGGTAGTTGGGTTGGTTGGCGTCGGACGTCTTGAATTCCGTTCTTGAGTCCGTAGATAGTGCTGTGACGCCTTCTGGCTACCATGAGAGCGGATTGCCACACCACAGGGGCTTGGTGAATTTCGCAAGAATGATTGACTCCGAGGGGGATCGAACCAGCGACCGTGAGATTGAGAGACGAACGCTCTATCCACTGAGCCGCGCCCCCGGCAACGTAGAATCACTTTTCCACTCCTGAAACGGTGTGGATATTTGAATTATCAGGAAAAGCAATTTCATTTAATATTCAAAAAATCATTTGTTTTTTTTTTTAAAAACGTGTGTGTACATATGAAATCATATGAAGAAGAATCCGTATACATGAAATATTTTGCCGAACTATCAACTAGACTCTCTTTCTCACTCCTAAAACGGCCTGGTTATTTGAATCATCAGAAAAAGATGGGAATTTTATTTAATTTTCAAAATTTGGTCTTTTTTGTCGTGAAACGTGTGCGTACATATGAAGAAGAATCCGGATGAATGAAATATTTCGCAGAACTGTCAAACAGGCACTTTGTGTGGTCGGCGGTGTTGTATTCGCGGTCTCCATAAGTTCACGTCGTATTTTATGAACAAATCTTTTTTAATTGTCGGAAATACCCAATTTTTTTATTGTCGAAAAGACAAAATATCTCGAATGACGTGATAAAAGATTCAGATAATAATAATAATATTTATTACCGCGTATACTATATAGATGAACACAGGACAAACACATAATTAAAGTGAATACGGCATTGGAAAATAAATAAACACAAAAATAGGATAAAACAGATAACACAGGTTCCCAAATGAGCACTCATCTAATTTTGGACGGAGGGAACAAATGGGGGTTATCTAGGAGGTACGATTTCACTGTTTGATGTTTCGCAGATAAAATGATGTTGTTGGGGATTGTGTTCCATAGTGCAAAAACCCTACTGAAAAACGTGCTGCTCTTTAAAGTTGTGTCAAAGCAAGGAATCAGGCGCCACCCATGAGAAACACGAGACCGGGAAGGTACAATGTTGAAGAGGCCAGAATACTCTAGACTAGTGCGATTAGTCATAACCTTATGAATATACGCAATATCGTTTATTAAGCGTCGCTCTTCGAGCGTTTGGAGATCTAATAACTGGAGGCGTTGGGGATAAGTGAGCGAGAAAAAGCCGGCACGGTGACATATTCGGCGCGTAAAATGTCTCTGTACCAACTCAATCAGATTCATCGATCCCACATCTTTAGGATTCCATAATTCTGTACAATACTCAAGTTTGCACCGAAAATAGGTTACGTATGCGACTTTAAGAACAGTGAGATTGCGAGTACGATATACGCGCAGAAAGTCGTTTATGGAGTGAAGCGTATTCTGAACAATGTTGGAATAGTGATCGTCAAAGACAAGAGAAATGCTGATAGAGACGCCTAAATCCCTGACAGTATCGGCAGGGGCGAGAGTTGTGCCGTGTGCGGAATACTCATGCCTGGGATTACGACGTCCTATATGCAGTATCTGTGTTTTCTGAGTAGATATTTGTAAACCCCACTGAAGGGACCACCATGCGACTAAATCAATTGCCACTTGAAAATTATGCTGGGCGGAAGGATCATTCGCATCAAATGCGAAGGAAATTTTCAAATCATCGGCGTAAAGCGCACACTCAACATAGTCGGGAAGATTGGAGATGATATCATTAATATAGACATTGAACAGTATGGGACCTAGGCAGGACCCCTGTGGTACACCACAGTTGACAAGCCGTGGAGAGGAAAGCTCATCACCGACCGTTACTTGTTGGCGACGGTCGGTCAAGAAACTTCTAATCCATCCCAATACGTTACCGCGAATTCCCAGCGAATGCAACTTTTTGTATAGCAAGTTGTGATTAATAGTATCGAATGCCTTCTTGAAATCAAAGTATATACAATCGATAACCATTCCATTAGATAGGTGTTTCAACCAGTGACTATGACACTCAATAAGTTGAGCGTTTGTGGATCTATTCTTGCGTAAGCCAAATTGCCTAGATGTAAGAAGCGAATTCCTCTCAAGAAATTCCGTAATTTGCTTGACGCATATGCGTTCCAGAACTTTCGCAACACTACTTATAAGGCTGATAGGTCGGTAGTTAAGTGGATCATCACGAGCCCCCTTTTTATAAAGAGATTTTATAAAATTGGCAAAAAATTGAAAAGACCCACCATCTCCCCCATGGGGGAACAGACCACGAACGGGTGGTACGGTAACTAAGAGCACAGTCAAATTTGAAAGAAAGTAAAACACGAGCGGTAGCAGGACTCGAACCCTCGACAGAGCGCACTCCGCAGATTGCTAGGTTAACATCTAACCGACTGCGCCATTGAGGACGTGGCGTGATCCTTTCATTGAGCGATGATCTACTGCGCGCTTGTGGTTTTGTGAACAAAAGTAGACAATAATGAGACACAAGCATGAGAGACGATTTGATTGTTTTCGAAAACATACGTTTCAGCTGAAAATGAATGGTTTTCCTTTGCACAGTCCGTCTTTGATTGATCGCAAATCAACTAGATGTCTCAATACTAGCAAATTGCACTCATCGCCTCTATGGCGCAACCGGTAAGTCATTCACCTAGCAATCTGTTCGGCTGGTTCATGTCGCGGGTTCGAATCCACTCTACGACAGGTGTTTTGCTGAAACCTTGCTACCGTAGCAATGTGCCTGCGAATCATAACTTGTGTAAGATTCAGTCAATCATTTGGGATTTTTGTCCACTTTATACGCCAGTTTCCAAATCTCAGGGACATTGCATACGGAAGTAGACATTGAAAAAAGAATAGAGAGTGGGACCGAAATCGTATCAACCGTATTTTTCAAAAAGGCATGCGAAATATTGTCAGGGCTCGTGTTCATTTTAGATGCTAGTTTGGAATTAGTTTTGTGTACATGTGCATACGAAATCTCAATGGTGGAGAGCTGACTGACAGCACAAGGAAGGGGCGCACCCGCAGGGATAGGACCTCGCTGCGAAAAAATCGCATCAAAGCACTCTCCGAACAGCTCCGCCTTCTCCCTCGACCCGTGAATCAACTCACCCTCACGAGAGAGCGAGGCGACACCATCACCAGGAAACAGTTTGGCGCGTACATCCCGAAATAGCGCGCGCTTGTTGCTACCATTGATTAATCTCGCCTCGCGTTTGCAGTTCCAAGAGAATAACGCCTTACGTAGTTTATTTTGTGCTCTGTCCGAAGCACGGCTGGAAGGCTGTCTAATCGAATACTTAAGAGCTAAGCGTTTCAATTTGAGAATATGACTGGGAAGGTTAGTATTTTTATACGGGGGCAGAACGGGAATGTGAGTGTGGATGAGGTGTTGCATTCGCTGGTTGAAAAGCGCGGTAGCCTGTTCTAATGTCAGTCCTATAAAGGCAAGTGTCCAATCAGTACAAGCAATGGTTTTGTTTATCTCATTCCAATTCGCCCTCCGATATGCGAAACGCGGCCTCTCTCCAGCGGCCCCACTCACCCCGAGTCGCAGCCGATACTCAACGGGCAAGTGATCGCAGACAGAAAAACGCGGCATCACACGGACACATTGGAAAAGCGAGATGGAATCAGTGAGAACGATGTCGAGAGTGTGCGCCCTTCGCCCCACTCGTCTCACCATCGTCGCATGGCGAACCATTTGAGAGAGTGAGTGGAGTGAGACGAAGTTCATCAAAGATCGATCAAACGCCTCAGTCGCCCGGAACGAATTCCAGTCGACCGATGGCGCATTGAAATCTCCTTGAATTATGTGACTATGACTATCAGGTAAGAGAAGTGACTGAATTTCATGAATAAGTTTTGTTCCTGCTAGCTTGATTTGTGGCGATGAGCCAGGTGTGCGATATCAATTCAATTCAATATGCAGTGTGCGATATGCAGTAATCAATCGCAGTGGGCGAGACATCTTTAAAACATGTGAAGAGAGAATGTCGATGCAAACTAATTCGCAAAGATTATCAATTGATATGGATAAAATGTGTTTTACAGAAAGGGAAGAGTGAGTGAGCACTAAAACGCCTCCAGCATGAGTCTTGCGATCCGATCGATACATATTATAGCGGCCATTCATACAGAGACTACTCATATTATCTTCAACATTGCACCAACTTTCGGTTATCGCGAAAACAATAGGTTTAGCCTGATTCAATAGCATATCTAAATCATACAACTTATTCCGAACTGAGCGCGCGTTTAGCAGCAGAAAATTTGCACATGGAACAACACTAGTGATTGGGGAAGGGGAAAACTGCGAAACATCAAAAACAGTGGAACCGGCCTGAACAACAGTGCTAGCGGGCCGGGGGCAGAAGTCCTAGTCCATGACAACGTCGGCATCTCCAGCGGTCTCTTCAATCAGCTCGCTCGATTCGCCCTCGCGCAGCTTCTTCGGGATCTCCTCTGCAATCGGCGAGAGCAGTACTTTGGACAAGGTGCGCTTCACAGCGGACTTGCGGACAGACAGAGGGTTAGAGGACGAGCGAGGAGCGGTCTTCCTTCCACCCCTTCCCTTCCCGCGCCCCCTGCCACCCGGGCGGCCGCGGGAAGAGCGAGCGGTGGGGGGAGGAGAGAGAGATGGCGGCTGCGGCTCGGTAACTTGGGGGTATTGTACGCGGCCAGGCAACGCGTTATGTACAATACGCGTACAGTCTGAACTCAATACATTACACTCCTCTTGTACGCGAACTGTACGAAAAGAAATGTACAGTACGCGTACTGTCTGATTGCAGTACCCGAAAGCAAAACGTTCCAAGTGCTCTGGGAAGCAGTTGTTTTTCTTTACAGCAGCAGTTTCTGTTACATGTTTAGTGCTCGTTTTTGTATTCGAGTTTTGAATTTGAGTTTGGCTAGAAAACTCGATGGAAGACGACTCGTGGTGGTGGGACGACGCGCCTCCATCAAAAATGTGGAAAGAAGGAGACTTGGATGAAGGTAATTTATGAAATGTTTCCGGAATGAAACAAATTTTCATCATTTTCCAGTTTTGGAAAACGACAATAGAAACAATTTCATTGCGGCACATGATGGAGAGTCAGTATATTACTATCCGAATGATCTAGTAAGTAATACAGGTAAGATTTATGATTCATTCTGTCGTCTTAATGATCGGTCATAGGCGGAGGATCGCAGAGTTGCGGCGGCGGCGGAGGAGGTGTTCCTTTGCCGGGAGGAGGAGGGCCACCGGGAGGAGGTGTTCCTTTGCCGGGAGGAGGAGGGCCACCGGGAGGAGGAGGGCCACCGGGAGGAGGTGTTCCTTTGCCGGGAGGAGGAGGGCCACCGGGAGGAGGAGGGCCACCGGGAGGAGGTGTTCCTTTGCCGGGAGGAGGAGGGCCACCGGGAGGAGGAGGGCCACCGGGAGGAGGAGGGCCACCGATGGGAGGTGTTCCTTTGCCGGGAGGAGGAGGGCCACCGGGAGGAGGAGAGCCACCGGGAGGAGGAGGTGGGAAACTTGAAAGCAAATTGAGACGATTGCATGTTTTTTATAGGCGCTGCTTCTCCTGCGTGGCTGCGAAACGTGCCCGATGACTTATTGGCAATGACTGTGTTGGACGAAATTGCCGGTCTCACTCCCACTAAACTGAAAGAAATGTATGCATTTGCGGAAAAACGTGCTTTCGGTCCTCTGAAGTACTCGTATGAAGATCAGATTCATGTACGATCGGGACTCCTCGAAATGAATCCAGTGCGACAGAATGTCTACTGCAGTAAGTGTCTGAATCGCCTGCCATCACCTACTTCTCGATGTGAGTCGCAGTCGTGTCAAGAAAGAAGAACCACATTCCGGTAAGTGTATTAGTGGACTGTACACTGTATTAATAATCATAATTGATGATACGGTTTCAGGGCTACTAATATCGATTTGGGCAACGGCATGGTCGGAGCGTGAGTGCTCAAAAATTTGTCCTTTTCTTGTTCTTATTATTTTATTTTTTTTCTGTCAAAAGTTGTTTTCAGAGTGCACAAGCCTAATCGCGCAGCTCCCTTTTCGGTGTACACGTTTGACTCTTCGAAAAGTCTTCAGCAGAAGCTCGAGAAGAACATTGCGGTATTCATACGTCATGGTACTAGACAATCGATTTAACTTTACAGAAAATTATCGAATGGCACTCCTTGTTTCATCAACTCCCGATCGGTCATTCCCGGAGAGATGATATGCGGTTCTTCAAGAAATATGGGGAGGGTAAGTGTAAAGGATGAGTATTTTGAGGTGAATCAGCTGATAGGTTTGAATTAGTTTGGATTAGTTAGGTTTGAACAGTTTGAATTAAAGGTGTGGAGAGTCGCAACGATTTTGCGAGTGGTCGCCTCAACGTGCAGTTAACTGTGATGGAATCGTCTATCCTGACTGTGACAGGTAATGTTTTCAAATTATCTATATTTAAGACAATATTGGATTCTAGGAGCCACTTGTGGCCAGCTATGTGCACTATTGTCGATTTGGGACCGAGTGTGCGTGGCAAAGCCGAAAACGTTGTTATGATCGGAGCGCTATCGTGTGGAGTCACACCTGACAAAAGATTGTGGTCCGAGTTGCTGGCACAATTCACCACATCTGTACAACTTTCGCTTCACAGACCTTTCCATGTGTTCTACGGCGGACGCCAGGTACATATCTTGTTTTGTTTTTATTCTTCTTATTGAAACTGATTTTTGTAGTGGGACATTTGCTTTGCGGTTACCTACTCTTGCCTAGACTGCCCGGTAAGTAGTTTTTTTCAGAACAGTTAGTTAATTTTGGGTTTACAGGCAGCCGCATCTGTGTGGAATCTTCCAGGACACAATGGATTAATGGGGTGTCCGCGATGCACACAACAAGGGCGAACTAATCCTGGTATGTCGACGACACCTCTTGCGTTTGTTTCTTTCATTATCGGGAAATAGGAAAACTCTATACATGTCATGCCATAAATTGAAATCAATACTATGATACTAAATACAACAATACATCTATGGCCAAAAGTTAGCACTTTTTTGCAAAACATTTTTTTATGCTGTCCTGCTCGTTACTGGCCACCGAACCAAGCTCGAAATCTTCGTCAGCAAGGCGGAGTTTTCGACCCTGTAGTCGACTCCATCCAGCAGCGCAACGGATTCACAGGTAACTGGCTGAATCGTAGTCGTCGTTGACATAATTTCTTTTGTAGACCACGGTATATGGAATGTGGAGATTCCGCCGTACACTCTGACTTCGGACTATCTCCACCAATGTGCTGAAGGCAACCTCTCGGATGCTCTTAGAGGTGGTATCTTCAATGTGAGACATGATATGTTTTATTTTCAGATATGTTCTCTTCGTCCTCGAAGAATCCTGATGCGAGAATCTCTGCTAGGCACATTCACGAGCTGAACGAAGCAATTCGACTCGCGGAATGGCCAACATACAGGAAGTACTCTCCTGCTGACGACATTGAACACGTTGGCAATGTAACCGGACACGAGAAGGCGATGGTTGGTATTGCTATAATATTGTGAAAAACTGTTGAAACTCATTTAGACCGCACTAGTTGTGATTCCCCTGGCGGCGGCATGCCAGATGTTCCGTACTGATTCTACAAGCACTTTGATGATGTTACATGCAGTGGTTGATCGGTGGATGGACAGCTATTTGCTTACTGAAGAAGTGTGCGACTGGCTTGGCGAGCAGCTCGATCGCCTCTATCAGCTGCAACACCAGGTCGTGGGCGATTCCGGGTGCACGTTCAAAATACATGTGAGTCTCTCTCTCTCTCTCTCTCAAGTTTTTTTTATCACTTTCAGGCACTTTGTGTTCATGGAAAGTACGACCTACAGAATGTGGGTTCTCCAGCGGAAACCTCCACTGCTCCGTTTGAGGCTATGAACAAGTATCTCAAGTCTGGACCGAAGCGTGGACACACACGAGGATCTCACCGTTTCGCAATGGAAAGGTCCGCATACGAATATGTGAAGAGAAAAAGGCGAGCTAAACGTTTTCAGAACCTCATCTCTCTCTTCTGCGGAACTCGAGTTGAGACGCCGTGCTACGAATGGAAACCCCATGCTGACAGAAGTTTTGCGAGCACTTAATCCGAAAAGTTCGAAGGTTCTTGCTGGGGCGGCGGGCATCGATCGAGTCACAGAGGTGAGATTTGATATGACTTCTGTCTGACCATAAATTCAATTGTCTTAGGTGTCCGACCGCGACCGTCTGGACCGAAGCAACCCTACCGACTTTGCGATCATCCAAGCGCTACAGACTGTGAACTGCACACGATTCTGGTGAGTTATTGTGAAAATATGACTGAATATGTTCTGCATCAGGAGACGCGGTCGCATCAGAAACCACGTGTTGACATCCAAGTCGGCTGGTGCACGGAGACTCACGTCTTCTCAGAATCATATATGCGTTGTCCATGTTGGAGGAGAGTTTCTGCCAGCCAACTTCATTGGTATAGGAATTACGAACGCTGGCGACGTGAAGGTTCTTGTGGAACAGTATACTGCTCAGTCCCCATTCGATGATCTCATCTCTAACATGGTGGACCAACAATGCAAGACGTGGATGCAAGAAGTAGCAGATAACTATCCATTCATGCGCGAGCTAGCTGGAGTACGGCCACAGAATGCGTTTGTGACTAGTGAGCAGATCGTGGGCACTGGAGCTATTGTGACACTCCAACAACGTCATTTCTTCTTCAATATGGCCTCTCAACCATACTCCGGATGAGGTTGGTGCATTGCAGGGTGTATAGTGAGAATTCCTCGAATTTGCACTCTTTGCATTTCGAAACTATTCTCGATTATTGTTATTTTTAGTGTTATATATATATATATATATTTACAATACCTTTTTCTAGTTATAAAATTGCTCAATGATGTCGCTCACGAACGTATGAAACAAATTGAAATTTGGTTCATACTCCAATAGCGTAATATTCTTATTTTTCATTTAAATGTTACTTGGTTTCGCCAGCGAAACCAATCGGCCATCGCTATTGACTTGTTCACAAACATTTTGTAGATCACTTTCCATTTATTTTTCAGTCGTATAACTTGACTTTGTCGTTCCATTCGACACTTTATGTATAAAATTCGCATTTTTCAGGGTGCTTATCCATTATGGACTCTGTGTCTATGTCGTCGCTAACCGGCGTAGACGATCCTCTGATATCCGGCACTGGAGAGGTAATAATATCATCATGATCATATAATACTCATGATTTTCCACTTAGTACGCCACACTCACGCCCGTGAAACCCTTTCACGAACTCACCGAAAGAGAACAATTCAACCTCTTCAAGCAGCAGCAGCAGCAACAACAGTTCCACCAGTACCAAATGTCACCGTACATGTTGGCTACTCCCTCGCCTTCCAGTGTTGCTCCAGGTGTGTATCAACTTGATCGGATAGTATCGTTTGTTATAAGTTTGTTGTTTATAATTTTTTGTTTTTTTTTTTAATTTTAGTCTCGTCTTCACCTTGCGCCCCGCAAATCAAGCGCCGTCAAGTCCCGCCGTCCGCTCCCAGTGCGGCAAGGAACCTGGATCAGACTCTGATCAGGCGAGTTTTTTCGTGATTTGTATTCTACTTTAATATGTACAGAGTGGCTGCTGCCGGTGTCCAAGACGAAATGCTGTCCACGAACTCGCCGAAACTAGGTGCTTTTTTGTAAAATTTACACGTGGGTCTGACTGTATATTTTTGACAGGTGCACATTTCAATCCACAGCTTCTGGCTGAGTACCTCCAGAGCAAACTGTCTGTTCTCACATTATCGCAGGCTATGGAGGTAGGTATAGGAGATTTACAAATAGAAAAAAAACAACATTTCAGGACCACTTGTACCAGCTTCGAGCAGTGCATCAGCTACACGCACGTCCAGCAAATTTGCGCGATACCGTAGCTGCTTATGCTGCGTGCAGTGATCCCGAAAAACAGATGATTCTCTCTCAGCTGATCTACATACAAAGCCAGGTGCGAATCTGCAACTATAATTGAAGTATTCTCTTCGAAACGTCTATTTTTATACGTTTCAGCTCGCAGTCGTCCGAACTGTCCACAGTGAAGAAGTAAAACAAGTTGCTGGCGACGCACGTGACGCGCAGGGCAAAGCCGAGGCGGAAAGGGAGAAGAAGCTTCAGGCTTCTTTCGGTAGTTCGAAACTTCTCCAATCCCTCGTGGGATCAGAGACAGAACCCGCGGATGGGCTTCTACGTGGTGAGTGAATGCAATAACTTGTTTGGGTTTCCAACTGTTTGCATTTTTCTTACTTTTTGGTTTTTAGTGGTGAAACTGGACGACGAGTACAACGACTTTGTCGACAAGTCGGTCGGAATTAGTTCCCTCAAAAACAAGTTCAAGATCGACCGCTTCGTGATCCACTGCCTAAAAAAGGTATTTCAATCTTGTTTTATTAATTCATATGTTTCAAATTATTTCCAGGCTATCATCTCGCCGGATATACCTGTCGAGTTGTTCACATTCCGTGTGGATGGCAAGGAGTCCGAGAACCACCTCAAGAACTTGCCGCACGAGTTCGTACGACCGATGCGCGGTACGTGGTCATTTCATTCGGAAGTACATCTGTGGTGCATAGTTATTCTTACATTATCACAGGGCATTTGTAAATTGTTTTCAGACTTTCTCATCCAGCAGAGCGGGTTGTCTATGGACAACTGCAACCACAAGTTCAGCGTGGAGAAAGTTATCCAGGGCACTTTGTGAGTTTACAATTTGAAAAGATTGGGACATTGTTGTCTTTCAATGTGACCATGAATAGTGACAACGTCTGATGATGTCTTGAAAATCGCACGCTCGTACTTACCACTTATATGTATGTTAATGGTTTGTTCAAGTTATCATTCTTTTCTCAACATGTATGTTTCAGCCGACGTCTCGGTCGCAGAGACACGGACGCCGGCGCGGCCAGCAAGCGGCGGGCGGCCGAGGCAGCAGAGCAGCAGGTGGAGTTCAAGAAACACTACTCCGTCAAGAACAACAAGAAAAACGAATGAACAGTGAGCTGATATTCTGTCTCCCCGCTGTATCCCCGACACCGTTCTTCTCCCTCTCCTGTGCCATTTGGATTTCCCTCCGTTTTATACTCCCTCCGATTGAACCAGATATGTAGTCCCGTTCCATATGAATGCGAGTCCCTTCTCGCGTATTCCTCATCGTGTACTATTTATTTTCCCATTCTATTCTCTCTTGTAAATTGGAGCCCCGCCCCCTCTGACTCCGCCCTCAGCTCAGTCAATCTCCCCAGTGCTTCGTCCGATTTCTATACATATCGCGTTAGAGAAACGGTTCAAATTGATCTCTCCCTTATCGGAGAAAACGGAATGACTTGTTGTGCCATTTATATACATGCTCTTTTTTGATTCTCAACCCAATGCGTTCTCAATTATACCAATTGTTGCTTCTCTCCCTCAACACAAGATATGATCAGATATGATTAAGTTTGCTGTCGGTTAAATAAATGCTGTTAAAGAACATATGTTGGTTTTCACAAAAGATAACGGACTGTAAGAGGGAGAGCAATATCTGGCAGGCGTTCTTTTTAATTGTTATGTCCTGTACACGTACAGCCGTCGTACAATACGCGCGCTTCAATCGACAGGTACATACTGCTGGGGGTACAGTACGGAATGGTTGTCCGCGTACAGTTTGTTTTTCTGGCCGCGTACAATACAGCAGGGTTAGCGAGGGGGTCACGGCGAGAGAGTGCGCGGGAGGAGAGGGCGCAGACGACGAGGCGGCCGCAGGCGACCCAGCAGCGAGGGAAGGGGGGAGATGGTCGGCCACAGTCGGCGGCGCAGCATGCTGATGGGCGTCGAACGGTCGGGGGTAGCGAAGGGTGACGATGCGGCAATCGCGAACCACAACCTCCACCTGGCCGGCCTTCTCGTTCCGACGGCGGCACTCGGCTTTCAGCTCCCTTTCCGTCTGCAGCTCGTCCATAGTCAGATCACGGCGAGCGTACGCGAACTGACAGCCGGACAGAGGGCCTCGGCGGTTCGACCAGATGCCTGAGAGAAAGGCGTCTCGCAGCAGGCGAGAAGCGACCTGGATCTTGAGAATCCTCCTGGGGGACATGCTCATGAGTGTTCCTGATTCCATGGCGGTGGGAGGTGATCCGCCCGGCATTCCACTCGTCCAGAATGTCCTTGTTGCCGCACTTGGCAACCAGCTCCTTGAGGAAATCATTGTCGGCGCGAGCAGTCTCCTCGTCGGTGGTCTCCTCCGTCCGCCCCACAATCACGAGGCGGGTGGCCTTGTCGTTTATGACGTCCGTGTCGCTGTGCACGACGCGCACCATGTCCGCAAACGACAGCGGGCGAGGGGGAGGAGGCTGGTTGATGGGGGGGGGAGCCTGGTCTCGAGCAGCTTCATCAACATGACCAGGGTGGCCGAGTTCTGCTGGCAGGTAGAGGCTAGCGACTTGAGAACAGCGTCATGCGAACGGAGGATAGAGAGGACATCATCGTGTGACATATCGTTCACCTTACAGTGGTTTTTATAAACAAAACCACCAAAACTAGGAGTGTGAGCTGCGGCGGATGATAGAGGCGATCGATCCGGGCAGCAAAAATAGCGGAAAATCACCCGCACGCGTAATACAGAGGACGCGAATGATACAGAGGACGCGAATGATAAAAGAGACGACGTTTATGTTAAAGGAATGGAAATTTGTGGTGTGGTAATGACACTGGTTCCTCGAGGAGACACGACGGACCCTCAAGCGAATGTTATGAAGAGGTCCGAAGAAGAGAGAGAGAGACAGACAGACAGAGAGAGAGAGAGAGAGAGAGAGAGAGAGAGGGGAGAACATTTCGCAAAGAACAAATAATGAGAGCGAATTTTATGCGTATATGCTTTAGGTAAAACCTTTTGGATGAAACACATAGCACAATATGCGATTGACAGTGAGACGAAAGTCGAGAATGAAATACATTGGTATGAACGGGTCGAATATCTGAAAAGAATTCACATGCTTTCTAATTAACCCTCACCGGATAAATGCCCATGATCAGTCCCAAGTGATAAGAAATGGTTGAAGTGGATTTTCATAATGGGAAACACGCAGTTCAAAACGGCTGGAATGTAGCTGAACAGCGGGAAAATGGACTGAAAATGACGCAGTCGTGACGTAAGCAGTGACGCAACGCACCTGTAGTAGTAGCACGCGGAAGAGTCGCGCGTGGGCGCGTTTGGAAACGTCACTCAGCACGACTCCACTGAACATAGTCAGAGTGCGGTACATGCACACCAGTATCCCACAGATCGGAGTGAGCAGGTTGGTGGTGAGACAGGCGACCAGGACCAGCGACAAGCGACCCGCACTGCCCTTGCCAGTATCCTCAACACGTTGTGGGTCCGCCATTCCACTTTTTTCACGAGATGTCTTTTCACATTAGAGTGGTTAGACAACGAGGCCGCGTCAAGCGGTCCGAACTGGCAAACGAGCGACAACGTTCTAGATGATCTACGGAGAATCGGCTGAGGAGTGAGTGAGAGACAACGAGGATGTTTTCATTTTTGACACCACCATGCGCAGTTTATAACCCGCGGACAGCTTTACCTTCCAGTATTTCCATCCCCATATGTTGAAGGTGGTGTCGATGTTGTTTGCTCTCAGCTCTTCTTCCAGCTCGTCAAAGTCCCGTTGACTGGGGTAGAAGGAGAAGAAGACTATCGTCATGTAGACCGTTGTGGAGGCAACACAGCTGGCGATCAGACGACACACCATCCACTTGTTAGAGAACCACTCGAGATTGTATGGTCTGAAAATGTATCACGTATGAGTATGAAATAGAAGTGAGAATTAATATTTATCAATACAATAGTAAACAAGTAAACAAGTAAACAAGTAAACAAGTAAACAATCATACCTGCAAATGGCTATGTAACGATAGAGGAATTGCACTGCCAGGGTATCGATACAAGTGTGATATCCAATAAAGTACAGCGAGAAGACAATGTTCTGCCACGTTCTGCTCATTTTGTAGAAAATAGGGTTCAACGCAACGAGCAAATACGCAGAATCGGTGGTGACTGCTTTCTGAATGGGATTGATCCTAATGTTAAGAAAACGGCCTGTCCGTCCGTCCGTACGCCGCTTATATAGCCCAGACGCCGCCAGCGTGTGAGACGCGCCGGGTTTGCACTTTCTCAGCGTGAGCATGTTATTGCGAAATCATCCCCACATAACCAGGACGAGGAGCGCCGTAGGCGCGACTCCGACTGGTATTCATATAATAATTCTCGTTTACGTACCGCCGAAACAAGTGCTCCAAAGATGGCAAAGTAGATATTAGATAGAGTGAATAGTGCTATACAGTGTCGATACTGCTGGAGGCTAGCCTTTGCGTTGGATCGATAAATGACAAATAGTAGGAATGAGTTGAAAGTGACAGAGAGAATGGAAGCAATATGAATAGGTATTATTACATCGGTATCGGCCATAGTAGTAGTAAAATATATTCGAAAACCCTGAGGGGTTAGTTTGCACTAACCTTATTGCAAATGTCACTTGCCATTTAGAATAACATTTACAGTTATAGGCCATTCCCCCCTTTCATCGTACGCAATTATCGGCGGCCGGTCAGACAATGGCGAAATGACGGCGATTTTATGCAAATTGGTCGAATTTGGCCGTTTTTGCGCCGAATTACGGTATTAATAAGGGAAATCAAAAAATCGAACACTAGAGATCTATCAGGAATATCATCGAAAACATGCTCCAGAAAACTGGATGCTGTAGCTCAATTTTGAAGGGAGTAATTAACTTTTTAAGATTCCCCGTTGTAAAACGACCTGAAAACCTAGTTTTTGTATTATAATATAAAAACTAAGCCCTAAATGCAAAATCGAACACTAGAGATCTATGAGGATTACTGATTCCCACCACATATCAAAAAATTGTGAAGATTCATTAACTTTGAAAGGAGTAATTAATTTTTTAAGATTCGTCCAGTGCACATTTGAATGCATTTATGGTAATTTTATGCGCCCAGCGCCTCCAGTTGTCGTGAGTCTCGAGTTGCCTTATTTCAAATTAACGCTTTCTGCGTGTATCTGTTGATTACGGACCTATCATTAGTTCATATCTCGTGTTGTCGTGTTTTATGGCTCGTCTTAAGCGTGGTAACCTGAAGGCTCATAATGAAAGCAGGAAGGTGAGCAATAGTTATCCCCCCGGCCCTCTGTCCAACTATGAGCTATCTAGAATGTTGCTGCTCCTACTGTGCCTCCGCCTGTGATGGTCTCTGTTGGCACACAGACTGATTTGCCTGCACCGCGCAATCTGTCTTTTTACCGTCCCGAGAGTGTCTTCGTCGTTCCCACTCGTACCGCCGATCCGATGCCCATGGATGTCCATGACAACTCGACAGTTCAAGATTCGCCCACTACGCCCCGCCCTTTTCCCGCTCATCTGCCTACTCTTCTGCCTCCTATGGGGCATAACCAGCTCCGTGGGAGATTCTGCAACCGTCAGCGTCTACTTGTTGTCCGGATCGTCGAGTACTTCAAGCTCTTCTACGAAAGGTATCATTTGCCGTTTGCACGTGGGCATCTGGAAGCAGTGGCTACGATTCTTGGGATTCATCGGCAGACTGTAGCAAGTGGCAAAGGCATGGATTTGAAGAGTGCGAAGTGCATCGAGGGTCGGAAGAGGCTGACCGAGAGACAGCGAGGAGTCATCCTTCTCACGCGAAAGGATATCGATTGGCTGGTAATCGATAATGTGCAGCACATCATCGCCAGGATGTGGAAGGTATCTCGTCAGGTTACTGTAGACGCAGTTACGAAGGCGTGTAACGAGGAGATCCTGGAGTTCAAGGCAAGCAGGACTACCATCTGGAGATTGCTGTGCGTTTTGGGTTACTCGAACGGGAAAATCACAGATAGGAAGATAATCTTCGAGAAGGACTATGTGATCGAGGCACGTCTCCGCTATCTGCGCGCCATCCTCTCCTGGCGACTGAAGGGCGCCTACATCATCTACATGGATGAGACGTGGGTTTCAGTGGAATGGCCCACACCCGCGATTGGCAGCTGCTAAAGGTGGACCCGCGCGAGCTGAAGAAGAAGTTCGGAACTGCCGGACCCGCTCCTGCCAATGGAAAGGTGTGATATCGACTGATATCGATCGATACTGATTGATCTATTGATTATTCATCCGTGCAGGGTCGTCGCGCTATCGTAGTGCATGCCGTTGCCGAGGATGGATTTGTGAAGGACTCTCTGCACGTGATATCCACGTCCACCACTAACGAGGACGGGGATTAACATAGGTGCATGAACTCCTCCGTCTACGAGCAGTGGTTGGAGGAGAATGCTCCTCGCTTCAAGGTGATTGCGCACTTCGCTCCGCTCTTCCACTTCTTGAATCAATCGATATCAATCGATACTCCTTTCCAGGCAGCTGCCGGTGGTCGCCCGGTTGTCCTCATCATCGACAATGCGCCCTATCATGGGCGCGTTATCGTCAAGGCACCGACGACTGCAGACAAGAAGGCAGTCATCTCTCAGTTCTTGAAGGAGCAGAACGTGCAGCTGACGGGGAAGGAGAAGAAGAACGAGTTAGTACTCAAGCTGCGTCTTCACATTGGCAACCGCAGGCACGACTTCAACAAGCGGGCTGTGGAGGGCATCGCCAACAAGCACGGCATCAACCTGGTGCGCCTCCCTCCCTACCACTGCATGCTGAACCCGATCGAGTTCGTGTGGTCGGTGGTGAAACACCACCTACGATCGATCGGAGGGAACGCGGACAAGCTGAATATGGTGGTGGAGCGTCTGAAGGATCTGTTCGCCAACTACGATCTGCAGAAGCTTTCCAACCAGTTCGGACATGTCAAGCGCCTGGAGAGGGAGCACGCACTTAAGGATGGAATCGACCCGGACAACCCGCTCATCCCGCACCCGCCGGTGATGGTGAACCCGCACCTCACTCCCGAGGAGGAAGACGAGGACGAGGCGTTCATCCGCATGCTCTATGAGGAGGCCGGATGAAACTCTCTTTATTGTTTGCCGAGAAGTTTTGTTACTGTGCTATAAGTACTTTGTTGAAACCTATTTTGTAGAATAAACAGCATTTGAAAACAGTCATTTCGAATGCTGAAACGTCAAACACCGATCGATAAACAATCGCGCAGCAGAAATGAAATCTGCTACAGAAACATATCGCACATTAGATTATTGGAATAATTTGGGTCTCGTGATGAGTGTCTGGTTCGTATTCAAGAAAAATGACTGCCGTACGATGAACGGGGGGGATGGCCTATATGTTTTAATTATTTTCTTTTTGTAACGGGAAACTTTTTCTTTAGTTTTCAACAAGAACTAATCAAATGTTTATGAAACCGAAATCACTGATAGGAATAGGCACATGCAGCACTGCGACGTATTCGAAACGTCTCTAACACGCGAGGATCTGATGGCGAGAAGGAAAGCGATAGACAGCGACATCGTGTATTGGCTATCACAACTCGGTCGCAGTCTTTATCTGAAGCTCATCAACCACGATATCACGCAAGAATGGACACAGTGATGGCAATGAGGAAAGCGAGTGCGGGGGCGGCGGCGGCGGAGGCGGGAAAGGCGGGCGAGCCATCGTGGCACAGGCCAGTCTCCGGCACGCAAGAAGAGCCATCGGGACACTGAGAACACACGGAACCACCAGTGTACATCAGACCGCCCCGCACATTGCCACTGCAAAAATATGGTTCTCTCTCTCCTCTCTCTCCTCTCTCTCTCTCTCTCTCTTCTCTCTCTCCTCTTTCTCTCTCTCTCTCTCCCTCCCTCTCCCCCTCTCACTGTTTGTCATAGCGACACGCGACGGTGAGTCCTCCGCCCTTCTTGCACTGAGTCTTGCTGCAGCCGAGTTTGCTTGAAGTCGCCCACAACATCTTGGAGAGATGAGGTTGAGAGGGAGAGAGAGAGGGATAGAGAGAGAGAAAAAGAGAAAAAGAGAGGAGAGAGAGAGAGAGAGGGGGGAGAGACGGTACCTGGGTAGCGTGTCCGATCTTCTTGTACGCGTCGCCCCCTGGCATGTGGGTCGAGCCGTTTCGAAACGCATCCGCCTCGAACTTCTGCATCTCGGAAATCCATCCCGACACATCGATCGAACTGCAACGATCGATAGTCAGTCGATAATCGCGTGTCCGCCTCCTCCCCCCCTCTCTTCTACAACGAACGATCGATAATCGGTTGCCATCTTATGCGTCTTATCGAAAAGATTGATAGTCAATCCACAGTTGTCCGCCCCTCATAACGATAACGACATTTTATCATTCGATATCGATCGACGCCTTCCCGAAACGCGATCGATAATCATTTGCTACTCGCTTGCCGGCCTAGGCGCGCCACCGCTCTGGTATCCGCCACCGCTCTGGTATCCCCCCCCCCGCCCCGCCCCCGCAACGATCGATAATCATTTGATCATCGACTATATGCCACTCGCACCATATTTCCACTCGATAGTCGATGATTCACCGCCCGCCCACCTCGGCTCGTCCTCGCTCGTCCACCACAGGTTCTCTCCGAATGGCGTCCTCGGCTGGTCTGGATGGTTGTTCTGATGCCCGCCGATACACTTGTTCGTCCACTGCTGCGCCGACGCCGCCACCTCGCACGACCACACCTGAGCGTGACGTCACGATGACGTCACGATGACGTCACGATGACGTCACCCACCATCTGCGTCATGTCGGCGGCCGTCGGCGTGAGTCCCACGTTCGTCGAGTACGTGCCCTTGGCCACTTGCGAGCGGAAGTCGTTGTGGAGCTGGAGGCGACTCTCTCTCTCTCTCTCCCTCCTTCTCTCTCTCTCTCCCTCCCTCCCTCCCTCCCTCCCTCCCTCTCTACCTTCAGGATCTGCTCTGCCTCCTCCATGGTGAGCGCGGAGCAGGTGGTGGCGGCGTGGGAGAAGTGGAGGAGATGGAGGAGGAAGAGGAGCAGAGAGACCATCCTGCTGCTGACAGACAGGAGGAATGATGGACCTTCTGATCGATGAAAAAACATTACGCACGTTCACATCAGACGTCTCAAAGCTCGAATTACGGGACAGAGTCTAGGGATAAAAGGCCAGAATGTACTCACTTTGACGCTTTACGTGTGTCGTCTGCGTCGATTCCTGCAACGAAGACGCTCCTGCCCCCAGACTCACTCCCTTTCACATTTCTTTTGCATATGTTCCATCCATGTCTATTTGTTGTGCTGTCTCGTTTTGTTCGTGTTTGTACACCCGTGCTGTCTTGGCGCGTCAATGACACAGTATGATTGTTTCTCTGCTTTTACAGAATGAACCATGAACTCCTCTCTCTCCTGTCTCTCTCCTCTCTCTCTCTCTCTCCCCCTTACCCTTCAGCTCACTCACTAAACTCCTTTTCAAAATTCCGAACTCACATTGTGTTGTTGCTGCAAATAATACGTGTGAGGTGAAACGCAAAAGCGTTACCGATTCTCTGAATATCGTGTTGAGTGTTACTAAATTATATTTGGATTTTGTTCACGTTGGCGCCCATTTGCGCGAGGTCACGCACATGCTAAACTTTTGCGATCGGGGCGCCGAGAGCATGAGCATTTTTCACACCTCGCTGCAATTGCACTCACTATCCATTCGCTGTTTGTTATTCTCTTTGTTTGCGTATTTTTTTGTTTCGTGGCCGCTCTCATCTCATTACGTATGTATGTATACCTTTGTCTGTCGATTTCTCATTTGCGTATAGCGCCCCGCCCCTCCCCTTACCCACATTTGTTTTCGCTTTCCCACGCGCAATAGACTCTTCTACCGAATCGTTACGATATAGGGCAATTACTTTCTAGCCATGCTGCATGTGTGAACGAGATCGATTGCACATACGGATATTGCCTTTGGATCTCCCTTGTATCTCACGGCGATTCACAAGTGAATAAACTCGCTAGCTCAAAACAAGCGTGACCCGCGACGGGACGGAGTTTAAAATAGAGCGGTCTCAAATCGACAACCATGATCAGCAAAACAACGCCCACTTTTCGACTCCGCCCATGGAGTGGTCTTACCACGATCCCAGCAGAATCGGATGTGCTTTGTGTTTTGGTAACATGTGCCGCGCGAGACACGCGTTTTTGTAGCGCAGCTCCGCCTACCCACAGATTATTAACTGTGAATCGCCGTGTATCTGTTACATACAATGACCCTTCACTGGCACTCGAACGCATGCCCTCTTGCTGTCCTCAAAAGCGGTGCGCCGACGCCTATGCGTGCGCTAATCCCATCTTTGGGCAAGCGATCTGTCGTAGACTGCTGCTCCACTTGTGAGATTCGTTTTGTTCTCGTTACCATCTCTCTCTTTACACTATTGTATTTCACGTGTTCTTAAAAACCGTATAAATTGTTATGTCGCACCCATATCGCCCCTCCCCGCTCGCCTCGTTCCCACTAATCTGCCCCGCGCGCGATATCTGATTGTACTCGCCTCGCCAGGCTTGTCCGTCAACCGTCATTATGTTGCGTCGCACCCCCAATAAATCTTCACATAGCCGATCCGTCACGGCGAGTGCGAGATATTGACACCAGGTTGCGCCACTCGTTTCAGTCGATGCCCCTCACTCATCGCTAGACACTCTCTCTGACTATGCAGGACACGTGGTCGCCGCTCAAGCTGCTGCGATGCGAGCTGTGCGTGTTTGTTTTTTGTTTGTTTACCTCGTTTACTTACCTTGTTTACTACTTACTACAGATGCGCGTCCGACAAGGAGTACGATCTGTTGATGCTCACCGAGCACCTCGCTATGCAGCACTACTCGGGTGGGGATCTAATCGATAATCGATCGATAATCAATCAGTACTCTCACAGAAGTGCGCGTGTTCGAGTGCAAGTCGTGCCCCATCGCATTCACCGTCCCCTTCCTCGCGGCCAATCACGTGCACAGACGGTTGGTTGTTTACTTGTTTACTTTGTTTGTTTACATAATATTTTCCAGAGGCTGCAAGGGCTCGGCGGCGGTGTTAGATGCGCGCGATAACCGCAAGGTGGGTGTTGTAATGTCGCACCGGATGTGTATTGGTTTATGATTGCGGCGACATGTTCTATGTTGTGTCCTTTGTGTACAGGATGTGGCAGGTGCCAGGTGCTAAATCGTTATCTCAGCGGGGGATCAGCAGACAGTCACTAATTTTCGTATGAAAACATGGTCATTCACAGTTTTTCATGCTGATTCCGAATATGAGCATAACTTTTTTCCGGAATAGTAGTTTGAATCACATTTGGACACCTACCGAATAGACTACCCACGGCAATGACCTGTCAACAAATGACGAAACAAACACGGACCATCTCGCATATCCGAATCGCGTACGCGCGTACCTAATCGCATATCCGAAACCCAGTAATCTCAATTAGCAGATCTAATAATACACGATCTTCCTTCCTCGAATCGGGGATAATCCGGATCCCTAATTGACCCAGCGTTGTAATAAAAGATTCTTCGCTCTTGCTGATTTGCAATGGGCGCTAAATATAAATAATCGTTTATGAAAGTAAAACAACGATTGTAATCATCTGTGACATGGACACCTGCGAATAGCTATGGCCAGATGGCCCCTCGAAACTTGTTGCAACGCAATGTGTTCTTTGTTCTTTCATCAATCGACAGTGTCTGTGACAACAAGTGACATCTTAGGCATCCTGGAAAATTCATCACTTCATCACTCCATCACTTCATCACATGTGATAAAATGATGAAGTGATGCATTTTCCAGGAGACCGACATCTTGAACCGATCGAAATCGTACATGGAATCATCTTTTCAGAACGCATTCAAGGTGCGGCCGCCGTACTCGCTGCCCTTCGGCGACTTGCAAGCCATTCACGCCGCCATCAACAACAGTCTGCAGCTGGCGGTCGATAGGGGTATGTCTGTCTGTCTGTCTGTCTGTATCTCTCTCTCTCCCTCTCCCTCTCCCTCTTTCTTTCTCCCTCTCTCCCACTCCCCCCACACTTCCCCGTTCGTTGTAGTTGACTTGACATGGAATCAAATAGACAACAATCGATTGTACAGTAGTACAGTACAGTATCCCTCCTGCAGCGTACCGCACCGGCTACGAGGCCGGCTGCCGTGACCGCCGCCGCCGCTCGACCGACAGTGTGGGAGGGGGAGAGGAGACGTGTGAGTGGCCTATTCAGTTATTTTGAGTTTCACGTGTTCATGTATATCATGCGAAACCTACTTTTTGTGGGTGTGTGAGTGGCTCATCTTATTGTTCTTATTACACATCTTTATATGATAATGTTAAACTTATTCACACCAATTGTATATTGGCTACGGCACACACTTGTTGCGAGAATAACTCTATCGTGAAACCTATTTTTGGGGGGATTAGTGAAGCCGGGTGGGGTAGACCGCAACATTCTTGGATGATCTCACATAGTGACCTAGTCCACGAGTCTTCGTCGCGCATTTTCCTCAGCTGACTGCAAGCAAAACAAGTATCGAACTATTGACATCATTACCTATTCGAGATACATCACCTATCCACTGTTACTATTACATCTTGTTGGTTTATTATCTGTATTAAAAATGGTAGAGTATTGATTTCGAAAATGTGCATTATATTGTTGAAAATGTATGTTCATTCTTTGACGACTTAAAGTTTGTGGTTTCACTTTGTGGTTTCTTTTCTGATCTAGCGGCTTGCAGCTTCATCCGGGTCGCCCGTTTCCCCTAGACCGACTGAGAAGAGAAGCCGCGTCGGTGCGTCTCTCTCTCTCTCTCTCTCCTGACATTTGCAGCGTTTCTCACGTTTGAATGTTGACTGATTCATGAATTCAGATTCGAATGTCACCACCCCCGCGAGCGCAGGAGTAGGAGAAGCTGATCAGGAGGAGAAGAAGGGGTGAGAGGAGGAGAGAGGGAGAAGAAAGGAGTAGGAGGGAGAGGGAGAGAGAGAAGAAAGGAGTAGGAGGGAGGGAAAGAGAGAAGGAAGGAGTAGGAGGGATGGAGGGAGGGAGGGAGGGAGAGAGAGAGAGAGAGAGAGAGAGAGAGAGAGAGAGAAAGGAGTAGGAGGGAGAGGGAGAGATAGAAGAATGGAGACATGGAGAAGGCGAAGGGGGGAGAGAAGAGAAAGAATGTGAAAGGATGAGGAAGGGAGGGAGAGGTACGGGGAGCGGATGGGAAGGGCGAGGTAATAGAGAAAGAGAGAGAGAGAGAGAAGGAAAAAAAGAGATTCTTTCAGGTGCTCTCTGATCAAGTGTGAACCGTGCGATGTCACCGATGACGTCACCGCCTCTCCCTTCTCGGAGACGTCCATAGACCTGGATGTGTATTTAGAAAAGGTAATTTTCGATTTGCTTGTGATTGCATGTGAATTTGAAATGAAAGCGCGAAAGTTCTTCTGATGATAGGAGTTGGTATGCACATCCCGCATCCATCAACGGACACACTGACACTGTTTTTGGCCTTCCACGGTAGTCGAGTTGAGAATTGTCATTTTTATCAATATAAACCTGAGAACAGGCGTATGATGAGTCTGTATGAAATATATAGTCAGCGCCAGAGCGATTTTTTTCAGCGCCAATTTTCGATCTAATCTACGTCGCTCGCATGTCGAAGTTCGAAACACGATGCCATAACTGTCCGCCTGTCTTGTTTTTCGCGCTATTCATCTCATCTACCCCCCCCCCCCCCCCCCCAACTTATTGCGATCATGGAACTATAATTGTAATACCAGTCTGCCTGCAGCCCCTCTCCTGCCCCTGTCCGTCCTCCTCCACCTCGATCTCTCTGGCCGAGTCGCAGATGGCCGAGGCCGACCTCGCCATCGCCGCCCACACTCTCAACACGCTCACCGGTGAGAGAGAGAGAGAGAGAGAGAGAGAGAAAGAGAGAAAGAGAGAGAGAGAAAGAGAGAGAGAGAGAGAAAGAGAGAGAGAGAGAGCACTTTTATTTCACATTCACACTTATCGCCCTCACTGTTACGCGAGTTTCCTTATGTATATACAGATCGGTCTACTCTGTACAGCCTCTGCAAAGTAGCGATCAGTCTGTTCGATCTTTGAAACTGTCTTTGAAACTCTTTCGAAAACGCGACACTATCAAACAGTGCGTTCCGAAGGCGTTTTAAGGGGCTGCTGCCAAGCGATGCGAATCAAATACTTTCCGTATACGAATGAAATGAACGTTTCAGGCATGTCGGACATCACGATGGAGCAGTTATTCGACGAGTTGGAGGAGACGGGGAAGGAGAAGCTGCGGAGGAGGAGGAGGAGGAGGAGGGAGGGGATGATGGAGACCGAGACGAGGTGGGTTGGCATGATAGCATGGTTGGCGGTTGATGGTGTTGTGATTTTTTGTTAATGGTTGTTGGTGTTTTATGTTGTTTTTTTGAAATTGCCGGGCAAATGGAAAGTTGCGTGTTAGGATAAAAATGATGAAGAAGATTGAAGAATTTAAGTAGTTTGAATATAATGTTTCAGCCCCGCCCTTGACGCGCCAACGTTATCGCAAGAGCAGCGAGAGAAGGGCGAGGACATGGATGTGGAGGAGGAGGAGGAGGAGGAGGAGGAAGGGAAGATAAGAGAGGAGGAGCTGCCGAGAGGACCGAGGTTCTTGGTTACTAGAGTTGGGCGAGTAAATATTTTAGACGAGTAACGAGTAACGAATGTTTTTTTGTTGTTCGATTATTCGATTGATCAATTAATCAAATTCTATGCTCGCGTTAAGTTGCGCGCGGTGGGGTAGATCAAAGGAAGACCGAGAGTCAGCTCTCGGCAATAGCGCGCGAAACAAGAGAGACAGACGGTTAGGACACCGTATTTCGAACTGCAAGCGAGGTAGATCGAAAACTATCGCTCTGGCGCAGAGTATGATCATGCCCAACTATATTGGTTACACTTGGACTGTACTCATTGTGATTGATTGCATTGATTCAGAACTCTCTCCTTCTCTCCCGTTCTCTCCACTCTGCCACCGCCACCGCCGCCTCCCTGCTTCCCGCCGCCCCCGCCTCCGCCCTCGTTTTCTTCTCCGCCCCCGCCGGTCCCGCCCCCGCAGGCCCCGCCCCCGCAGGCCCCGCTCCCGGACTTTCTCTCTTCCATCATGCCCGGTCAGCGAGCACCCGCCAACCCCATGGACCCCTATCATCCGGATAATATCGCCAGGATGAATGTGGGTGTTGTTCTGTTCTTTTTTATGGATTTTTTTTCACGTACAAAATGAAGTATGAAGACAGTTTGGGATCGTAGGTCCATGTTTTCGGTTTATGTTTCCATGTTCAGGCGCCGCCGATGGTGTACACGGACCAGTTCCCGGTGCTGCACCCGCTGCACGGACAGTACTACACGGTAGGGGGTATTGATTGATTTTAGATTGATTGATCCTGATTATGTGTGGTATTGATTGATTGATTGATTGACAGGCAGTGCCCGTTGCCCCTCCCCCTGTGCCTCCTATGCTGCCGTTTCGCTTCGTGGAGGTAGAGCCAGTGCTGCCGTCTCATCCCTGTGTCAGTGCGGGTCCGGGGACCACTGATGTGGTGTTGGATGGTGGGTGTTGTTGTTTTTGTACTCTTGAAAGGTGAACCTGTATTTCGATGGTGTTTTGTTTTTTGTACAACGAAATTGGTCGAGATATTGAGAATTTTTTTGCACTGAATGGTTTATCTTGTGAAACGTATTTGAACAGTGTACAGAGTTGTGACTGGAGTGTTTGTTTTCAGGAATGGATGAGTGATAGAGATAAAAAAAATACACTTCAAACTCAACGTTATGTGAAACAGCTAAACGGATGTATACAGAGATTATCTCAAAAATTCTTTCATGAATGTTTTGTGTTCAGGAATGGCGAGTTCGATGGTGAGAACTGCACAGGCGCGGAAGGTGGATGTGGAATCGGATAGGGCGGAGGATATACGGAAGCAGATTGAGGAGGTAGGGAGAGAGAGAAAGAGAGGGAGGGAGGGAGGGAGAGAGAGGTGGAGAGAGAGAGATGGGGGAGGAGAGAGAGGGAGGGGGAAAGAGAGAGAAAGAGAGAGAGAAAGAGGGATGGGAGGGGAGAGAGAAAGGGGGAGAAGGAAGAGAGAGAGAAGGAGGGAGAGAGGGGGGGGAGGGGGAAAGGGAGAGGGGGAGAGAGAACCATAGCACGTTTCCAGATCGACAACACTCTGGCATCAAACCCCCGCATGACTGCCTTGCTGCGCCGCTCGATAGAACTGAAGAGGAAGGCCCTGGAAGAGGAGCTCATACAGGCAGTCATCCGGGAGTTCGAAATGGGGGTGGAGGAGGAGAAGGAGGGAGAGGAGAAGGAGAAGGTGGGTGGAGAAAGGGAGGGAAAAGAGGGGAGAGAGAGATAGGGAGAGGAAGGGATGTTTCCAGATCCGCTCGCCCCGCTACACATCCAAGCGTGGCTGGACGCGCAATGTCTTCCCACCGAGGTGAGTATCTTTTTTTAAATTCCAATTTACCAACGATGCTCGGAAACCTGTGACTATTGCAGTTTTTTTGTTGATTAATCATGATTGTTGTAGGAATGTATATATTCTAAAAGTCAGCATTGCTGTGTGTCATGCATATAGGAATGTAATTTATTTGTTGAAACGTATTCATGGCATGTGCGCATGTGTGTTTACTATTTTCATTAAATCGCGGGTATGAATAGTTTCTAGTACCCACCTCGTCCTCTTCTTACAACTGTGAAATAGGAATCTAATTTGTTTGGCGAGACATATTCATGGTGGGGAGAGTTGACTATTCCCATTGAGCCGCAGTCGTCGCGCCAGTCGTTCGAGTGAGAGCAGCGACGGCGGCGGCGGGGTGAGAAAGGGTGCATCCGACGACGACCAGCCTGTGAGGAAGAGGTGCGTGTTGTTTGTTTGTTTGTTTCGTTGTTTGTTTGTTGTCGTTGTTTGCCTCTTAAGGTCTGTTCATAGTGCTGCTTTACTGCACAGTTTTGCTGCTTGCCGCGCGAGAAATTCGAATAACTGTAGAACAGATGCAACATTGATTTTGATGCTTGCGGCAGCTTTACACAGTACTACTAAGCTGTACTAAAAAACGGGCCTTCAGGCTGCACTCTGACCCGCTTCCGCCGCCGCCGCCGCCTCCTCGGATAGACTTAGATCCGCGCAGGAAGAGCGACAAGTATCGCAGGCTGCTCGAGAGGTGAGTCAACCATTTATGATCGATTTATTATTATTCGACTACTCTTCTCCGTTTTGATTGGCCGTTGAAACGTATGTGCTCTACGCTGTCTTGTTATCCTGGTACGATTTTTCGTCTTGCATAGCGATAACGGAATATGCTTTGATGCCTTGATCCCCATCCATCTCTCCCTCCCTCTCCCCTCTCACTTCTCTCTCTCTTTCTCTCTCTTTCTCTCTCTCTCTCTCTCTCTCTCTCTCTCTTTCTCTCTCTCTCTTCAATGAAGATTTGATTCGCTTTCAGCAAGCGTTCTCCCGTGCCCGAGGTGTCAAAGGAGGAACGGGAGAAGCGCGCGCGGCGACTGCTGATGGTCATATCGGAAGTAGCCGGGAGGAGGGTGGAGGCAAAGGAGACGGAGGTGGGTGGAGAGGGAGGGAGGGAGAGAGTGAGGGAGAGAGAGAGAGGGAGGGAGGGAGAGAGAGGGAGGGGGAGAGAGCGGGAGAGGGAAAGAGAGTGAGGGAGGGAGTGAGGAGAGAGAGAAAGAGAATGTTATATATATATATATATGTTTATTCATAGTGCATGTGGGGGGTACACAGAGATGTGTGGGGTGTTCATTGTTTATTTCAGTGGTCGCTCGAAGAAGTTGACGTGGAGCACCGTCTCGGTCATGTGACCACGAATAGGGAGAAGTGAGTGTGATAATTGATTATCGATTTATTGATTATCAATCGACTATCGATTTCTTTCAGGCTGCACAGCAAGAGCTACGACGACCCGTCTCTGGTGAGGTGTCCTCGGGAGATCCCCCTTCTATCAGAGGAGGAGCGCCAGCGATACGCCATTCCGCCCCCGCCAAAGAGGTTTTCATGATCTACCCTGGTCTACCTTCACTGACCCTGATCTACCTTCACTCTACCGTACATGACCTGCCTTGATCTACCGTACTGATCTACCATGACTTTACTGATCTTATGAGTTCTATGTAGATATCCGTTCACTTATTCATTCTCTGATCTACTGTAGTATTAATAACCGCCACTGGAAGTATTTTTGGTCATTGTTGCCCCGTCGGGGAGCTTTTACTGATGTTTGTTTTGAGATCTCTGTTACTTATATCGTGCTGTACCGAGTGTCTTTTTTCTTTGCATTGACTTGTTTTCGCCTCCTGCCTAGAAGATTCTTTGTGTCTTTCGAAAAGAATATATTTGTATATTGTTTGCAGATTCAATAAATATCATGTATGCGAATTGCGTATTAGATGTATGTCTGTGTACTCGAACTATGTAGGTGCCGGTGTACAGTGGGAAATGAGTGGAGGATACAGTACACACATTGTATATGTTCATATAGTGTTTGTTAAAAGTAAGTGGGATGCGACAAGAGCGATCGATAGCGATCGATACTCGCACTAGAATCACACGTAATAAAACATGGTTCATCCTGGAAGCTCATCTCATAAAACATTTTAATCATGACTTCATTAACGTTTAGATAGATATACTAATAGTTGATAATGATTTACTTCCGATAGCGAGATTGCAACAACGGTAATGAAACATAAGGGATTTAGGATTCAGTCTTAACACTGTCACTCTGTATGATAGCTGCCGCGCACATATCTGTGCACGACGAATAGATGGGTGGTGGCGGTATTGTACCGCTTGCGAAG
>CAWZYM010000216.1:105000-172500 GCA_963966185.1 Rhabditoides inermis | reverse complement strand
GCGAAGAGATTTTATGCATGTGCTTTTGTTGAATTAGATCAAAACAAACCACTCCTCTTTACTCGTGTACTTTTCGAAAGAGAATACTGAATACATTTGAATTACGGATTCCACTGTTTGTAGGACGCTGCTCGAGATGGGATCGCTTCGGACAACGCACAGAGTGAGGAGATGAGAAGCAGAAAGGTACACTTCTATCTATCTCTCCCTTTCTGTTTGATAAATGCGACAATTAGAGAGGGCTCGCAGCGCCCATTCTTTTGACTTAGGATATGGTTCGCGCCAGAAATATCAAGAAGTTGTATCCAAAAGTCAAGTTTTCGTACGCGTGTTGTACAGTAAGAAAATGACGATTCTGGATGATTTTTTTCTTCTTTACCCCGCGGCGTGCGGTCGGGTCCTCATTTTTGCCCCGCCGCCGCCGAATGTTCGGTCATCGACAAGAATCCTTCCCGAGTAACCAGTGAGGCGGCTGGAAGTACCCTCACGTGAAAGCAGCTATGGCGCGAGGAGATACTAACTGGCATGGAAGCAAAGGAAACCCCGGAGCTCTTCACGTCAAGAATGGTACTCAAATGGTCCAGGAATGATTATCGATCAAGTATTGTCTTCCCACCACTAACCTCGTCAGCCTACATGTCTTTCCCCGGCGTTAGCCTATTACGTATCTAGCATCCTAGGCACTACTGTATGTTTCATATCATTATTTTTCACATTTCCATATCACAATTGATTTTATCTACAAAAACTAAGCTGGAATTGTTGAAATCAATCGGTGAGTTGCATATTCTGTCCCTGGCGTTTCACAACTCTGCGTACATTGAAAATGTGAATGATCTCGTCTTCAGTAAATCAAGATCCACACTCGCCGTGTCTGACAACAATGCGCCACTTTCGCCTATATTGTTGGGCTGCGCAATGTGTGTGCTGCGTGGATTCAAAAGTGAAACTCTCATCGAACGAAGAAATTATACTTGCTGATGTACAACAGTGTACGTTTTTACGATGTTTAATGATCAATATCTCAACTTGTGTTCTCTAGGGGACATGAACGAGTGGGGCAAGAGGATGGCGAACGCGACACGACTGCGACAGGGAGGGGACCACTCGAACATCGCTGACGCGGCATGCTCTTTGTTTGGCGGCGTGCTGCACACTCTCAACTACACAACTGGCATCCGTCGGTATCATGTTGCTAGGACAACCATTGTAGGAACCACATCGAGTGTGAAAGCGCTCCTGGCGAAAGCTTGTATACTTTCGTCACCGAGCACGTGATACCATTTGCAACAGCTCAAAAAACTCCCTTCATTTTTTTTTGTTGTGGTAGTAACCACAAATGATCATCATCTGCTCAGTAATCAGTAAAAATTGATTAAAAAACATTGCTTCAGGACAATTTTGAAATGAACATCTAGTTTACTGTAGATTGCACTTTTAGGCCAGAACCGCAAAAAACGATATTTTCGGATTTTCTATTTTTTTGTTTGTAGTTTATGATTATCTGTTAAAAAGTACTTGCGTAAAGATACCGTGCGAATCTAACTAACATAAATTGGATGAGTTCGCATTCCTGCTAACATGATTTTTGGATATCGCTTCTTGAAAATTCTGGCGCGAGCCCTATCCTAAGCCAAAAGAGAGGGCGCTGCGCGCCCTCTCTAATTTAAGTGGTTTCGTTTTGTTTTGTTATGTTCATTTGTATTATTTTAAATCATATCTGTAATAGAATCTGCCCGACGACTGTTCGATGTAAGGATCGAATGGGTTTTCGCAACCAGTCAGTTCATAGATTTTTTGTTTAGGATTATATGTAGATGATTGATAAATGTTTTATTCAGAAAGTTCAGTTGATGAGATCATTGTTTCAGTTCCTTCACAGCTTTCCACATGTGCAGGTAGATGGCCCGCCACCTCCACCACAGCCGCTACTGCCAAGAAGGGATGACCGTGTGAGTGACATTCTTTCGAATCATGCACAAATACTCTTTCGTTGGTTCGAGCTTGTTGACGTTATTTTCAAAACTGTGACCTTTTTGAAATAATGAGGGTTTTCAGGTCATTGGACTCGTCCGTGAGATACGCGCGATGCAGAAGCGTGTTCATCAGGTGGAGCATCCGCGCGAGCGCGACAGGAGGACTTCTCGTTCGCGGGAACGGAGATCGTCTTGTTCGCGGAAGAAAAGGCGTTCTAGAAATAGAAGCAAGGCCCGGAAGCGTGAGGAGAAGAAGAAGGACACGAAGCTGCCCGTCTAGGAGGACAAAGAAAACGGCCACGACGGCTGGAAGGGCGTCCTGCAGGCTGTCAAAGAAACGGACACTGAAACGAGGGCGGTGAGTGAATCTATTTTAAAGGGTATTTTCGTTTTCTTCAAAATTTGTGTTATTTTTCAGTGTAATTGTTTACCAGTCTTTTAGTATTCCAAAAAAAATTATCACAGAGTTTGCAATAAAATATGTTTTAATGAATGGTCCCAGAACGAAGACATTTGAGATTTTTCAAAAAAAGTACGGTAATGTTGTGAAATATGACGTTCCTAATTTTTTTTTTCTGATTGAATGTTTTCGCGTATTGATGAGTTCATTTTTTTCGTCCATTTTTATTTTATCATTTAATTCATCCATCAATCTTCAGGTGACGATGGCTCCAGTACTAGCCCCCGTGTACTTTAAGCCCACCCAGCAGCAGCGTGAACACTTTGCCTACATTCTTGTTACTTCCGGTCAGTATAATTTTTGATACTCCTTTGTTTACTATATGTTTTTTTATCACATTACTAAATCATGTTTTGTTCGCAGAAAACACCTCCGACGAGGTCCTTGAGCGTGTCTTTGGCCAATATCTCTGGAAACACGTACTCTACGGATTTCGCAAGTTTTGCGTGGTTGTCATTCTCGACAACACTGCGAACGCTCTTCTTGCCGTGCACCTGCCAGCAGCCATTGATTGAGCCGTCTCAGCAGCAGGGTCACCACATCCAGGACCACCAGAAGGTGAACCTACACATTGTGTCACGTATAAGTAACGTGTATCTATGTGTCATTTATTTATTGTTGTATAATCATTTATAGACTATTTCTAGCTCCAGCCGTGTGCTCAGGACATGTGGTCTGACAAGGTGAACAGCAAGTCATACGATGATTTCCTCCAAGTCGAGCTCTATGATCAACCAGTCATCCTTGGAGATGGCTACTCAAACGGTACGCATTTTTATCAACATTATATTGTGTAACCTATAATGATCGAGTGATTCTTTAGGATCACAACAAGCGTGTTGTGTACGCTATGGTTCAGATGGTGATCAACGGAGATAAAGTAGACTACGAAAAGTCGGTCTGTGAGGCCCTTTGTATGTGTTTTCATTATTCGTTTTTTTTAGATTGGAAGCGAGATGGACTATGACGAGGCGATTATGAACGCGTCCAACGTGTGCAGGAAAGGGAATTTTTCTATCATTGTACTATATGTGCACCATACTTAATAACTTTCAATTTAGGCATCGACAGCCTTCCTCCAAAAGTGTTCCGATAAGAAGAAGTTCACCCCCTGGCCCGTTACGCGTACAAGAGGCTTTCTTCCGATATCTGAGCCCCTTTTCGGTTAAGCGGTTAAGCTTCGATTAAGCGTCCTCCTTATTATCTTATTACAATGCATGTTCCTCATATTACGATCTTGATACTATATCATTTTGATACTATTTTGATACGATAGTACAAATTATGTTGCTTACGTGTTTCCAACTCACGCATTGAATATTCCACATCGCATATTTCCATCGATTTCTCATGTGTCAATAACCCTCATATGTTGTAAACTCAAAGTCTGAAAGAAAATAAATGCAATTCACGATGATTGTTTTTTTGTATTTCACTGTTCACGTAGGCCTTTATATTCATATAAAGACAATGATACTGTAGAACTGTCTGGATGTGGCGACCAAAGAGTTGTAGAACTTCGGGCTTCTTTTTGCTGTCTCCGAGAGTGAAGTCTTCCTCACAAGCAGTACATGAACATGTCAATGAAATAGGAAAAAAGAGATAACGCGATAGGGAGTAATAGATAGAGAAACGCACCTGACAGAATCCTTGAATGAAGTATGCCATCAGTAAGTTTGGGTTGCGAACGGGCGACATTAGCGAAATTAGGAGCTGAAAAAATATATGTTGTCATACGGTACCTACAGTAACCTACAGTAGTCATGGTACCTGAATCGCCAGCCGCCGACCGCCGTGCTGAAATAAATTGAACTAATAAACAAGATGTAACAGTAATAGTAGTGTGAAAAAGTGTGTAGGCCATGAAACAAGTACGTTCACAACATGTTTTCAGGATCAATGAGTAAATCGAACCGTACAGATTATGCAATACAATATACACAGGATATTCACGCAACAGAGAATTGCATTCAATATGAAACCACATAGATCTTCGCGAACAGAAATTCATGCAATATAAATGTCAAAAGTGAATGTAAACAACTACAAAATCGTCAATGCAGATCGCCACTCCCATTCTTTCTGCGTGAGTGGTCCGGGTCTATGTATGAGGCGGAGCCAAGGACGTACGGGACACATGTTTTAGGCATCTGTATACTTCCTATGGAATGGCGCCTCTCTGGGGCATCTCTGTAGCCGTCGCATTTGCTGCTCTCGTCACTGCAGCCACATTGTCTTCATATTTGCACACTGTACTGTACACTTTTTTTTCAGCACGATTCGATTTCTATTCCGCATTGCGATGGATGTTTTACTTCATGTTTTATCCCAATTCTTACTGTGAATCCGGGTACACGAATCCCATTCATAAACCAGAATGAATAAATTTATTTCATGAAGTGTCAATACCGTGTATTACTTTTTTGTGGCGGTTGGTGATTTGCTGTGATTGGATGAGGAAGGCATCCCAGTCACTGTGACAAACACCGCATCCGACGATTGCTCGCGCACACCCAATACCACCAGCACCTGAACGGTCACTGCAAGCCCCGCCCCCGGCAGCCCCGCCCACTTCGTGTCGTATCTTCTGGTTGAATGCGATGAGTGACCACGGAGCTGTCTGGGTGACGATATCCGAGCAGAAGGGCCGAGTGACATAGAGGATCATAGAGATGGCCATGTTGGATTTGTACACAAAGAACAAGATCTGAAATCGAATAGTTATTGATTGATTGATTGATTGATATACCTGCACTACACAATATATTGCGACTCCGCAAGACATGACAAGCGCGGAAAAGATGAGATTCAGCTCGGACTTGCGGGTTTGCTGCTTCAGAGCCTGGAAAGCATCTCATATATATTCTCTCGCTTCTCTGGCTTCTCTCCCTCTCCCCCCTCTCCCCCCTCTCCCTCTCTCTCCCTCTATCTTCTCCTTCTGTCTTCTACCTTGATAGCAATTACAGTAATAGGAGTACATATTAAAATGCCCAGCACTGTAATCGTACATAGTAAGGCGGATGTTTGGCTGTTGGAAATCTGCAAATTTCATTTAAGGAATGAAATTATTGGATTTTTCTGCGTCATAGTTGCGTAATTTATTATTCATAGAATATATAGAGGAGAGAGGGGCACGGCTCTGCCGCTCATCGCCGCGCGCCTATATCGCTTGTCACAGTCGCGCGCCGCGCCGCGTGGGAATCTTCAGAGGTGGCATGCACTGATTTTGCATTTTGCAATGGCAGCCGCGCTGCGCGGGTTCATGCGGCGCGTGCCACTCGCTGTGACAGCGGCGAGCGATCAGCCGGCCGAGCCGTGAGGGGAGATAGAGATCATTCTAAAATGTAACTACTTCGCATTTCCGCCACACATGACAATCACAATAGCAGGTGATAAAACTTGTGATATGATATGGGAGAAATATTGCCTTCACTTGTTGATACTTACTGGCCGGCTTACAAAAATTGGATATAACGTGGTAGGTTCAGAATGAAACATGTATCTACCCACCCAAGGCGACAGCACTCTCTTATAGTCGACTGCCAGACCACCTCCGAAGTCTGACATAATCCCGGGTGATATTGCGAGATGGGGATAGGTACACGCGGGAAGAACCAACGTCAATATGTATACCAGCCACATGTAAGACGACCATTTCTGGAAAATCGACTAAAATATGTCCGACGTGAATACACTCACTCTCTCATATTTCAATGGAATAAGAACACATGTCAATCGATTGACGACAATGAGAACCATACAGTACATTTGAGATGATAAACAGTAATAGGCGAACCAGTAAAATGGAGTGAGAGCATACGTATATTCCGAACCGAATATCGCAATATACACTCCATTGATTATTCCCGTTAGCGCAAGTCGCAGTACTACCATATCAAGAAGAAATCCAGACGTATTCTAGCAACCATTCGGTAAAAAAGACACGAACATACGATACTCACAATTATACACATAAAAACATAAACTCTGTAAAACGATTGTTGTCTATAGCGCGAGTGTTTGAAGATGATTCTTATAACCAGAAAGTATAGTATGCCAGTGGGGATTCCATAGGCAGTCTGTATAACATAGCTGATTCGAGTGATTGTCAGCAGAATAGATAGAGGATTCGACTTCGAAGCTGCGGCAGTAGAATTAGAAATGTCGGTGATCGTAACATTGTTTGACAAAGTGTCGTTCATTTTCTGAAAATAATAAAGTCACTCGGAAAATCGAAGAAATGCCAAACAAATGAAGAAATTGCAGCTGTTCGGAGCGATTAATATGTATTCATGTGCAATGTTCACGAGATGAACGAGAATGGAGTATAGTTTGTTACGTTTTAAGCATCAGATATATAATCGAAGGTAACTCCAACTGTTCGCACACGCATTGTTGAGAAAGCAGGTGTGAATTTTAATAGCAAAATCGCTGGCTATCGTATAGTGCTTTTTACTGTTCAGATTTAAAAAAAACATGATTAATGAAGTGTGAAACAAGATATGAATGGAGCAGCAGTAGCAGTGTGAGTGGAATGCGAATGCGACTCCGAATGAGCTTCTCACACATGATCGTTATACGCTCCGTTTATAGCTCACTTCTACAAGACAATCAGTTTTATGGAAATGAAATGTCGGTACAGGTACAGAAAGCGATGCAAAATCCGTAAAAACGTAATCGAGTTGCGAGGAGCGAGTGGAGTGAGAAAAAGATCTCAATTTATTACTGTTTATCGTTTTCTTGTTGTCGATGCTTGTTTGAGTGAACTATGATCAAAAATAGAGAATATGTTTTGATGACGAAGCTTGATGCACATGTGGCACAAATTACGTCTCATTTAGACTTTCAGTGTCAGTGAGATGAAAATGAACACGAATTATGTGTGCGTTGACTAAAGATTCTCTGAGAAGAGAATCTTTAGTCAACGCACAGCTGTTTTGTGTATATGTATCAACTATCAAACATAGACCACATCATGACACATGAGACACGCGCACAACGACCCGTTTATAGTGCAGTCATTTTCCCACTGCTCTTTTGGTACATGCTTGGAGCGGCAGAGGGGGTTGTGGTGATGAACACCATTGTCACCTGATCCGGCGAGCACAAGCCCAGCGTTACCAGAACCTGCAATTTGAATGTAAGGACATTACATAATGATTAAGTAAGAAAGTGATAACCTCGTTTCTGCGATGGATGTTTCACTTCATGTTTTATCTCGGAAGCGCATGTGTCTGTCAAACTTCCCCGTTCCCTCCCACCATCTTCTTTGCTTTCCTCCTCTTTCTCCCTCTTTCTGTCTCCATCTCTCTCTCTCTCTCAAATTTCGTTCCCTCTTTCCTCCCACTCCTTTGTCCTTCTCCCCCTCTCTCTTTCTCTCCCCCCCCCCCCCTCTCTCTCTCTCTCTCTCTCTCTCTCTCTCTCTCTCTCTCTCTCTCTCTACTCGCCCTTCGAAGGGAGGGAGAGCTCGTCCTCGTACCCCGAGTCCGTAGCCTGATCGCACCGCGTGCGCCTCGCCACCACGACGTGCGAGCGCGCAGTTGCATGCGCTAATTCGTCGCACGCTAATCAGTGTGATCTCTGATTCGACCGATTGCGCACGCAGCGAATGGGCGGTGTCATTGCGGCAGAGAAGGGCGAGTGGGCGGGCGGGAAAGATGTACGTGGTGGCGAGCTCGCTCTTCCACGTACTCTTTCAGTTGCTCATCGCACCTACCTGCATTGTTGTCTGTGCTCCTCCTCCTCGATCCCGGCCGGTACGTGTGTTCCTCCTCCCTCTCTCTTTCTCTCGTTCTCCTGTTCTTTATCTCTAATACTGTGTTGCAGACTCTCCCACCGCGAGATCGCTATGCCGCAGAGGAACACGCTGCACACATTTCGAAAAAGGTAGTTTTCAATCATAGGAGTTGAAGAAATACTCTCCCTCTCTCCCTCCATCTCTCTCTGTAATACTGAATACATTTGAATTACGGATTCCACTGTTTGTAGGACGCTGCTCGAGATGGGATCGCTTCGGACAACGCAGAGAGTGATGAGGAACAGAGAGGTACACTTCTATTTCTATCTATCTCTTCCTTTCTGTTTCTTTGTCTACTTCTTTGTCTACCTCTTGCGTACAGATTGTATATTATATATCTATATCGACTGATTATCGCTTACTTATCATAGTCATTCCAGCACTCAAAAGAGATGGTCGGAGGCAAAAGAGATGGTCGGAACACTGTCAACACTCCCAAAGTGGGTGTAAAGTGTTATTACCTTTCAAAAATACTTCCAAGTAAAAGGAGTTGGTTTCTTTTGACTTAGGATAGGGCTCGCGCCAGATGTTTCGAGAAGTGATATCCAAAAGTCAAGTTAGCACCATTGTGACTAGCGCTCCGGCGCGCTGTCGCGCGCCTACGCACTAGGTATACGAAAAAGAAAATAGAAGAATAATTCGTCTTGCATGTTTGATAGTTAATTGCTCTCCAATGACTCTTGCGAAGTAACATATACTCTGCGCCAGAGCGATAGTTTACGATCTACCTCGCTTGCAGTTCGAAATACGGTGCCATAACCGTCTGTCTCTCTTGTTTTGTGCGCTATTGCCAAGAGCTGACTCTCCGTCTTCCTCTGATCTACCCCACCGCGCGCAACTTTTTGCGAGCATAGAACTATACACGCAAGGGTTGTAGTTGAAGTGTTCAAGTTCTTTGTATTTTGTATATTTTTTTTGTCTTTTCTAACTATCTCTCCTACTTCTTTTTCACCTATTTTATGTTTCACAGATGTACACCGCCCCATCTCTTTCTCCTCTACACTGTTCTGTCTACTTTCCATCCTATCTCCCTCCTCTCTCTCTCTCTTTCTCTCTTTCTCTCTCTCTCTCTCTCCCCTCGACACAGTTCTACTTTCCCCTATCTCTCCTCTCTCTCTTCTCCCTCCACCACTGTCTCCCTATCTCTTTCTCTCTTTCTCTTTCTCTTTCAGTATTATGTTCTCTAGAAACAGTATTATATTCTCTATTGTCTACTCTACTGTCAACTTTCTAGAGACAATACTAATACTACATATGCTCTTGTTTGTCTACTGCATCTTTTTCTTTCAATGTGACAAAAACTTTCTAGAGACATTACTATGTTTTCTTCTGTCTACTTCCACCTTTCGTCACCTCTTCCACTCTTACTTTCACATCTGCAGTAATCACTATCACTGCGACTTTCGAAAGACAGTTATGTCTACTCTCCCTTCTCTCTCCTCTTTTCTCTCTCCTACCTTCTCTCTCTCTCTCCCCATCTTTCTCTCTCTTGTCTATTCTCACGTCTCCGCATCGGTGACAACAATTTTCTAGAGACAGTACTATGGCACCTTCTGTCTACTCTTCTACTCTCACGTCTACAGCAGTCACTGCGACTATGGAGAGACAGTTATGCCTATTCTCCCTCCTTTCTCCTCTTCTCTCTCTCTCTCTCTCTCTCTCTCTCTCTCTCTCTCTCTCTCTCTCTCTTGTCCAATCTCACGTCTTCGCAGCGGTGACAACAACATTCTAGAAAAAGTACTATGTTACCTTTTGTCTACTCTTCTACTCTCACGTCTGCAGCAGTCACTGCGACTTTCGAGAGACAGTTATGCCTACTCTCTCTCTTCCCTCCTTCTCCTCCCTCCTCTCTCTCTCTCTCTCTCTCTCTCTTTCTCTCTCTCTCTCTCTGTCTTTTTCTTGTCTATTCTCACGTCTCTGCATCGGTGACAACAACTTTCTAGAGACAGTACTATGGCACCTTCTGTCTACTCTTCTATTCTCACATCTGCAGTAGTCACTGCGACTTTCGAGAGACAGTTATGTAAAAACTTTTTTAAACAGAAAGTACTAATCTCTTATCTACTGTTTTCTTTCCCTTCTGTCTACTCTCTCACGTTCTGAAAATATAATTTGATCGCCTGTGCTTACCAAATGACATGTAAGGTAAGGTGAACTCGATTCTCACCTCACCTCACTTCCACTCGACACTGTACTGCATCGAAAAGCGGAATTTCAGGCTGAATATGTACAAGAGTACAGGTAATAAACTCGAAACTTACTTTCAACTGAAAAAAATATACAGTACACAGTTCTATATTACGTCTACAATGACTTCGAGAAAAGAAGCCGGCTGGCGCGCCCTAACACGTTGTGCGCACGTGTGAAGGAGTTTGAAACAGTTTGAGGTTGATTTCATCGTTGGAAAACACTATCTATTGATGTCTAGAAACAATTTACTTAACTTTCAACCTTCAACGTTTCGTTTTGTCAAAGTCATTCGTTGAAGATAGAAATTTTGTATTTTTCCACTGACTCAATTCATTCTTGTTATATTTAGACATATTTCTATCAAAAAAAGACACAACTGAGTGGATATGGGTCAGTGATTGCGAATGCCAACTATTCGTTATCGATCCGTTGACCTGGCGGCTGGTAGCGAGCAATCCGGTGGGCGCGACCCCAGCAAGTAACGCGCGCTCAGAAAATGTCTAATACTGTATGAAGACAAAGTCCGATCGATCTGAAACTTTGACAGAAGGGCTTTTTTGCCCATAAAAGCTTAAGTTTACAAATTGGACCCTCTATCTCGTCTGTACGAAAAGTCGATCATATTCGCCATATTTGGTGACTTTTCAAAAAAGGAAACAAGTTTCTATAATCTATTATACGTAATCTTTCTTCTGTTCAATTTTTAGAGAAATCTAAGATCATGAATTTTGGGTGCATTTTGGGTACATTCGCTTATTTGGGCATGAAGATGAGGTCACAGGCAGCTGGTATCGCGGCTATCGATTTTTTCTAGGTCTATTCACCTACTCTCCAAATTTGGTTCTAATTAGTATTTTGAAATTTTTCTCCATAGTTAAGAGATTAGGTGATAACTATGATTAGGAGATCGCTATTGACGAGATATTTGGAATTTTGCGTTCTCAGGTATTGAAGAAACTCTCTAGAAAAAATGAGTAGTTAGAGTAGACTTTGAAAAGAGATATCTCTCCGGAAGGACAGACAGACAGACACCATAGTAAATATTAGTATGCAAGGGGGAACTCATCCAACTCATGTTAGTTAGATTCGCACGGTTCCGTAGACCAGATCACTGGTTGACACCATCTTTGTATTTTTCTCCGAAAGAAGTTCTGATCGATCTCGCGCGCGCCTCAGTCGCGAGGCCAGCGTGTAGGTGTATTGTTCCCGTCACTCTGGCTACATAGCTCTCTCTCTCCCGGCAGGCGGGCAGTATTTGTAAACGTTTTATGCATGTGCTTTTGTTGCATTGAGTCAAGACAAACTTACTCTCCTTACGCAAGTACTTTTCAGCAGATAAAATGATCTACTGTTGAGATGCTCCTCGACAACAAGATTGCCAAAGTTTTGGCGGATAAAACGGCGACCACCCCGCCCGGTTCAGGAGACAAGAAGGAGCACGCACGTACCCCACCCGTACCCACCGGAACCCACCCGTGAGTTGGACTTTTCACAGTTCATAGAGCATTTCGAAAACCGACAACCGAAGCAAATACATCGCTCGTTTATCCCTGCGTTTCACCCTCACAGCACTTTCAAAGACGCCGTATCAGCCAGTGACCACTTGTTTCTTCAGAAAATTTCTCCAGAAAAGTTTCTCCATCATGCCAAAAGACATGAGACAATCAAAATCAAGTTATAGATTGCGCCAGAGTGATAGTGTTCAATCTAAATCGCGTTTTTAAATACGGTTCCATAACACCATAACCGTCTAATTCTCTAGTGTTCAATCTAAATCGCGTTTTGAAATACGGTTTCATAACCGTCTAATTCTCAACTATAAATGATCGAAACAATTTGCGACAATTCGTACTGAAATTTCAATTATGAAATTGTAATACGAATAAGTAAAGGTTTACTATACATAGCAAAAATGTTTTTATACCTTTAGGAATACAGCGGCGGCTGCGGCCGAAAAACCAGCATTAACGACTACCCAGGCGGACTGCGACATTGTTGTGGTAGAAAAAAGCTGTTTGATCCAAGGTACGTTTTAGCTAGTATGGCGCCATTTTCATTTATATTTAGCCGTGACTGCATGAATGGTGCAGCACTGAGAAATATTTCTTTAATTTCCAATCACGTCTCGTTTGTCGGGTAAGCGCTGTGTTCCGATGGCTGTTCACCTTACACGTTTCCAGCCCTCTGGGGGCGCTCTTCAATGACGCAATGTGAACGACTGGCGACCATTCCTGCACTCGTCAAGAACCTGGCTGCGGTGACAAAAACGTTTAGTACTCCATTACGAAACTCTCTTCTAGATGGCCACGGCAAGAATGTCACCACCAATCCCGGAAGACTTCAACAATTTGATTTTGTCTACGAAAACCAAGCTGGAATTGTTGAAATCAGTCGGTGAGTTGCAAATCTGTCCCTGGCGTTTCACAACTCTGCGTAATAATAATAATATATATTACCGCGTATACTATATAGATGAACACAGGACAAACACATAATTAGATTAGAGTGAATACGGCATTGGAAAAAAATAAACACAAAAATAGGATAAAACAGGTTCCCAAATGAGCACTCATCTAATTTTGGACGCGTATATTGATAATGTGAATGATCTCGTCTTCAGTAAATCAAGATCCACACTCGTCGTGTCTGACAACAATGCGCCACTTTCGCCTATATTGTTGGGCTGCGCAATGTGTGTGCTGCGTGGATTCAAAAGTGAAACTCTCATCGAACGAAGAAATCATACTTGCTGATGTACAACAGTGTACGTTTTTACAATGTTTAATAGTCAATATCTCAACGTGTGTTTTCTAGGGGACATGAACGAGTGAGGCAAGAGGATGGCGAACGCGACGCGACTGCGACAGGGAGGGGACCACTCGAAGATCGCTGACGCGGCATGTTTTTTGGCGGCGTGCTGCACAGTCTCAACTACTTAACTGGCATCCGTCGGTCTCATGTTGCTAGGACTACCATTGTGCGTTTGAAAAATTGAAAAAAAGCGTAATTCTTTCTTTTCAGTGAAAGTGTTGCTGTGCACCTCCTCCAAGACGATCATCCTATGAACATAACCTTACACGGTCTAAATGAGTATATGGTTTCAAACGAATGCCCAAAGGAGACTCTGCAAAGGTTGATCATGCATTGTTGAATTGTCACCGTCGCACGACTTTTTTTTTACAGAAATCTGTACCGCACGCTGCACAACGAGAATGGTTGCTTTCATGAATGGTTGCTGCGATCATTGCGTGTGTTTTGAGCGACAAGGACGAAAAATTGCATAAGGTAGAATGAGAAAGTATTATCTTTTGAGAATGTGATTGCGAAATCAAAATGTCACCAATTGCAATAAGTACTTCAGTTTTTGCCACAAAGAAACGCGGGGTAAAAACGATAGTAAAAACTCAATGAAAATACTTTCTGGAATAGTTTATTTGTGACTGAATTGTGACAGACTTTTTTTTTACAATAACCTACAAGCAATCAGATCTACATAGTTGTATTTCAACTACGTCCTTTATAATGAGCTCAAACGTAACTATTGGGAAAGAAAGACTATTTCAAAGACTTTAGTATCATATTTTAGGCCGCCGAAGATGAATTTTTGATAACCGCCGATACAATTTCGAAAAATATAATATTCGTTCGATATGTTCATGAGGCGATGCAATACTTTTCCCGCGACGACTTCGCCGTTCAGACAGGTATTTTCTCACTCATTTACTTTTTATATTGTATCATTTCACGTGTTCAGACCCCCTGCCAGCCCTCTTCTTTTTGAAAATGCCCTGGTATACGGCAGGAAAATGCATGAAAGATTGCAAAGACTTCGAATGTCAAATGACAATTTTGTGGAAAACGTTAGTGGGACACAAGTACTTTGCGCAGGTATTACTCAATCGTTATTAGTGTTCAATCACAATCTTTTTTCAGATCGACGTTAGTTTCAAGATATGTTTTGTTATCCTGGCGGCGGCCACTGGACGTACCGAGATAGAACTAGACGGACAATACTATGGGAAGGTGTTGACGATTCCTGAGGCGCTCTCTATGGCATAAGTGCGACGTCGCCACTGAGTCACGCTGCTGCTAAGCCTGAGTGGTGAGCGACATTCTCTTTCACTTCATTTACATTAGTTTATAGGCTATTCGGATCCCCTCGACGAGTCTCCTCTTGCTATTATGAAGAGAGCGGCTGCGGCATGTGCTCATTCCAGTAAGTACTAATCGAAATTCCAGCCCATAGCCCATAGTAGTTTTTTTTTTGAAGTGTGAGTTGCCAGTCTTAGTCGTGTCTGACAGCGTTTTTTTTTCTCTTGGTTATAGTGCAGGAGATGAGGAGCATCACTTGAAAGAGGGAGGGACTGAACAGCACAAAACCGACTCAATCACACACGCGGCCATGGCTGGGGGTGGCCGTAACCGTATACAGTTACATATGTACAGACGGATAGTCAGACCATTTTCTATATATTCGAATTTCTGATTTCAGTTGACAAAAATCAAGTACTAGCATTCCGGCAACGAGCTGGCCAGGACATTGATCTTACAAGGACTGCCGGAGAAGCCCCGATAGAAGGCGGAAAAATGTCCACCATGACTGCTGTCGGAGCGCGTATGGGAGGAGGCGGAGGAGGTTCGCGAATTCGTTCTGATCACAATCTGATCAATTGCCTTTCAGCCTCTACGACGACGGCCGTTGAAGCACGTACAAGCGGAGCGGGCAAGTCGACAATGACTGCGGTCGGCGCCCCGATTCCCCGATTCCTGAGAGCGGAATGTCGACTACCGCTGTTGGAGCGACACAAGACGAAGGCAAAGGATTGTCATTGGTTCATTGGTACATATGTTCATTATTCATGTTTATCATTTGCCGTTCAGCTTCTATGATGACTGCGATCGGATCTCCGATGACCGGCGGAGAAACCTCTCCAAGAAGATACTCAACACTACCGTACGTTTTGATCAATCTGTGATTAGCTGTATGAACTTGGCTATATTTCAGCGAGACATTCGTTGGATTCGAAGTTCGAAGTCTTAGAGAATGCGAAGAGTTCCGAACGGAAAGAGGCAGAAAGAGATGAAGAGGTGCGAGGGGGATTACTGTAGTTAGACGAAGAAGTGCGAGAGAGAGATTACTGTGGTTTGTGACTTACCGACGCAAAAACTTGTCTTCGCTTTTCTCCTTCACAACGATGGCGTGTTTCGTTTACAGCCACATGCGCACTACCGCGCATTCACGTTGTTCACTGCGCATTTCGTGACTTAGAGGAACTGAAGGTTGAATACTTTGTGACTGGAAAAAAAACTTTTGAAAGACACGCACACATCAGGACCTCAACTACGACTTCGGCGGCGACAGCCTCGGACAGTCTCCGCCCCCCATGGCCTTCTCGCCGCCTGGAGCCGCGCCTGCCGGAGCTAAGGGAGGAGGTGAGGACTACGGTAGCTACAGTAATCTACAGTACACTTGCAGGTTCTATGACGCCAAAACCGGGTGAACAGTCGCCCATGAATGCCGTCGGATCTGCCATGGGAGAAGAAGAAGTATTTGGAGCCACGCTGGCTGAGGATACACGTGAGAAATACTTCAGCTATCGTAATCTACAGTAGTCGTATAGCTTATACAATGACCGATGTTGGAGCGCCGATGCCGCGGGACAACTGGAAGACTCGTTCGTCGAGGCGTACGCGGTGGAATCTGTGAACTGCTCCGACATTATGAAGCATAACTCACCACTGTACAGGAATGATTATCGATCGAGTATCGTCTTCACGCCACTAACCTCGTCAGCCTACCTGTCTTTCCCCGGCGTTAGCCTATGTTTCTAGCATCTTAGGCACTACTGTATGTTTCGTATGTTCGTATCGTCATGGTTGTGTTGTCATATTTAGATAAAACGATTCCGGATAAACGATTGATTGTTTGATTGAAAGTGACAATTTGACCATACTCACCACAATCCGCTTATGGCTGATGAGGTGAGCTGCCATCAGGCTTCTCTCCTCGTCTCCTCTCGCCAGCCCCCTTCGCCAGCTGCTGAAATGAATTGAACTAATAAACAAGATGTAACAGTAATAGTAGTGTGAAAAAGTGTGTAGGCCATGAAACAAGTACGTTCACAACATGTTTTCAGGATCAATAAGTGAATCGAACCGTACAGATTATTCCATACAATTTACACAGGATATTCACGCAACAGAGAATCTCATTCAATACGAGACCACATAGATCTTCACGAACAGAAATTCATGCAATGTAAATGTCACAAGTGAATGTAAACAAATGTGAACTACAAAATCGTCAATTTGTGCGAGAGTACATAGAGAGAGAAAAGGGAAAATTAGTGCGCATACATAAAACAGTGAAAGTGTTTTTTTTGTTAGGAACAAGAATCGTATTTGGTCAGTAAGATTACTCACCTCGATTTGTGGTGCGATGGCCGCGGCTGGTTTCGGCTGGATCTTCCACTTTCGGGTGGGTCCATGCTCTGCTCTGAAACAACTACAAAGATAGATAACTGCTTCTCGCTAGCGCGGCAGCAGAGCCCCACTGGCGCCCCACCCGGGTCACCAGCGCTTGTATGCGCGCTAGTGGGGTCTGACTGAGGCGCCAGTGCGGCAATTGAAGCGCTAGTGGGGCACAACTGACGCGCTAGTATATGGCGAGTTGCATCGTTGATTGCTCTCTGCGTGCAATTGTTGTTTTATTTATATTTTGTCAATAAGTTTCAATCCAAGGTCATTCTGATATACTTTATTTTTGTACTCTTTGTAGAGGCTGCGCAGTGTGTGTGCTGTGCCGCGTGGATTCGAAGGTGAAACTGTCATCGAACGAAGAAAGCATACTTGCTGATGTACAACAGTGTAGGTTTTTTACAATGTTTAATGGTGAATATCTCACTTGTGTTTCTAGGGGACATGAACGAGTGAGGCAAGAGGATGGCGAACGCGACGCGACTGCGACAGGGAGGGGACCACTCGAAGATTGCTGACGCGGCATGCTTTTTTTTGGCGGCGTGCTGCACACTCTCAACTACACAGCTGGCATCCGTCGGTCTCATGTTGCAAGGACTACCATTGTAGGAACCACAACGAGTGTGAAAGCGCTCCCGGCAAAAGCTTGTATACTTTGGTCACTGAGCACGTGATACCATATGCAATAGCTCAAAAAAATTCCTATATTTTTCTTGTTGTGGTAGTAACCACAAATGATCATCATCTGCTCAATAATCAGTATAAATTGATTGAAAAAAAACATCGCTTCAGGACCATTTTGAAATGGACATCTAGTTTATTGTGGATTGCACTTTTAGGCCAGAACCGCAAAAACGATATTTTCGGATTTTCTTTTTTTTTTTGTTCGTAGTTAATGATTTAAAGGTACATTGGCGACTTATTTTTGACTCGGAATGTTTAAAAGAATCATATAAATCAAAATCTTAATCGATTTGTGAGAAAGAACAACGAGTATCCGTTGCTTTCAAATGTTGCAACTCGCTGTTGCAACATTTTATGTCAGACTCAAAATTGGTCCCACCACGACTTCCATTCCGTTGAACTCTTCAATACTGCAGAAATGGCGAGAGAACACATAATCCCAGACGAAAGAAGCACGTTCACTTACTATGTGGCTCAATGCGTGTGTGCGCCGTAGTGGCACAGGCTTCGCCGGTTCGAGTCCTGTCTACGGCAAATGTTTTTGCATGAGTGGTTATGCGCGTTCAAGAGAGCTAGTTGCAGAATTAAGTCGCCACTGTTCCTTTAAGTGGTTTTGTTTTGTTATGTTCATATGTATTATTTTAAATCATATCTGTAATAGAATCTGCCCGACGACTGTTCGATGTATGGACCGAATGGGTTTTCGCAACCAGTGAGTTCATAGATTTTTTGTTAAGGATTATGGATGATTGATAAATGTTTTGGATGACCGTGTGAGTGACATTCTTTCGAATCATGCACAAATACTCTTTCGTTGGTTCAAGCTTGTTGACGTTATTTCAAAAACTGTGACCTTTTCGAAATCGGACAAATAATAAGGGTTTTCAGGTCAACGGACTCGTCCAAGAGATACGCGCGATGCAGAAGCGTGTCCATCAGATGGAGCATCCGCGCGAGCGCGACAGGAGGACTTCTCGGTCGCGGGAACGGAGATCGTCTCGTTCGCGGGTGAGAAGGCGTTCTAGAAGTAGAAGCAAGGCCCGGAAGCGTGAGGAAAAAGAGAAGGACACGAAGCTGCCCGTCCAGGAGGACAAGGAAAACGGCCACGACGGCTGGAAGAGCGTCCTGCAGGCCGTCAAAGAAGCGGACACTGAAACGAGGGCGGTGAGTGAATCTATTTTAAAGAGTATTTTCGTTTTCTTCAAAATTTGTGTTATTTTTCAGTGTAATTGTTTACCAGTCTTGTACTATTCCAAAATATTTTTTTTTATCGGAAGGTTGTTTTTTTATCACAGAGTTTGCAATAAAATATGTTTGAATGAATGGTCCCAGAACGAAGACATTTGAAATTTTTCAAAAAAGAGTACGGTAATGTTGTGAAATATGACGTTCCTAATTTTTATTTGATTAAATGTTTTCGTGTATTGATGAGTTCATTTTTTTCGTCCATTTTTATTTTATCATTTCATTCATTCATCAATCTTCAGGTGACGCTGGCTCCAGTACTAGCCCCCGTGTACTTTAAGCCTACCCAGCAGAAGCGTGAACACTCTGCCTACAATCTTGTTACTTCCGGTCAGTATAATTTTTAATATTCCTTTGTTTACTATATACTTTTTATCACATTACTGAATCATGTTTTGTTCGCAGAAAACATCTCCGACGAGGTCCTTGAGCGTGTCTTCGGCCAAAGTCTCTGGAAACACGTACTCTACGGATCTCGCAAGTTTTGCGTGGTTGTCATTCTCGACAACACCGCGAACGCTTTTCTCGCCGTGCACCTGCTAAGGTAGGTTGACGTGATTTTTTATGCTTACATTATCACATCATTATCATTATCATTACATTATCTTATACTCTTCAGATTGGCTCACTACAAGGCTGTGCCTACCAGCACGAGCTCGAAGGCAGCTGCAAGAAGAATAAAATTGACTCTCAGGTAAGTAGTGTAGTTGTTGTTGTTTTTCAAATGTTTATTTTTGCTTCAGTTCCCTCCGATCACCATGGCTGATCTGATGGCCTGGCGTCCGCCGACGCCGTCTCTATCGCCGCCGTCCGCATACGTTTCCTACTCGGAGTCGAACCACTCCACGGGACTTGCTTTTTTGTTTATGATTTAATGTTTAACTTTCAGGTTTCTGTTTCTCAACTACAGCATTCCCAGGCCCACATTCTTCACCTGGCGCAGCAGCCATTGATTAAGCCGTCTCAGCAGCAGGGTCACCACATCCAGGACCACCAGAAGGTGAGCCTACACATTGTGTCACGTATAAGTAACGTGTATCTATTTGTCATTTATTTATTGTTGTATAACCATTTATAGACTATTTCTAGCTCCAGCCGTGTGCTCAGGACATGTGGGCTGACAAGGTAAACAGCAAGATCGCACACGTCGATAAGGATACGATGATCTCCTCCAAGTTGAGCTCTATGATCAACCAGTCATCCTTGGAAATGGCTACTCAAACGGTACGCATTCTTATCAACATTATATTGTGTAGCCTATAGTGATCAAGTGATTCTTTAGGATCACAACAAGCGTGTTGTGTACGCTATGGTTCAGATGGTAATCAACGGAGATAAAGTAGACTACGAAAAGTCGGTCTGTCACGTTCAGACGGTGAGGCGTTTTGTATGTATGTGTTTTCATTGTTCGTTTTTTTTTTAGTTTGGAAGCGAGATGGACTATGACGAGGCGATGATAAACGCGTCCAACGTGTGCAGGCACAAGGTAATTTTCCTATCATTGTACTATATGTGTACCATACTTAATAGCTTTCAATTTAGGCATCGACAGCCTTCCTCCAAAAGTGTTCCGATAAGAAGAAGTTCACCTCCTGCCCCGTTACTCGTACAAGAGGCCTTCTTCAGATATCTGAGCCCCTCTTCGGTTAAGCGTCCTCCTTATTATCTCATTACAATACATGTTCCTCATTTTACGATCTTGATACTATATCATTTTGATACTATTTTGATACGATAGTAATTATGTTGCTTACGTTTTCTCAACTGACGCATTGAATTGAATATTCCACATCGCATATTTCCATCGATTTCTCATGTGTCAGTAACCCTCATATGTTGTAAACTCAAAGTCTGAAAGAAAATAAATGCAATTCACGATGATTGTTTGTATCTTACTGTTTACGTAGGCCTTTATACTCATATAAAGACAATGATACTGTAGAACTGTCTGGATGTGGCGACCAAAGAGTTGTAGAACTTCGGTCTTCTTTGCTGCTGTCTCCGAGAGTGAAGTCTTCCTCACAAGCAGTACATGAACATGTCAATAAAATAGGAGAAAAGAGATAACGCGATAGGGAGCAATAGATAGAGAAACGCACCTGAAAATCCTCGAATGAAGTATGCCATCAGTAGGTTGCGAACGGGCGACATTAGCGAAATAAGGAGCTGAAAAAATATATGTTGTCATACGGTACCTACAGTAACCTACAGTTGTCATGGTACCTGAATCGCCAGCCGCCGACCGCCGTGCTGAAATAAATTGAACTAATAAACAAGATGTAACAGTAATAGTAGTGTGAAAAAGTGTGTAGGCCATGAAACAAGTACGTTCACAACATGTTTTCAGGATCAATAAGTGAATCGAACCGTACAGATTATGCAATATAATATACACAGGATATTCACGCAACAGAGAATCTCATTCAATACGAGACCACATAGATCTTCGCGAACAGAAATTCATGCAATGTAAATGTCAAAAGTGAATGTAAACAACTACAAAACCGTCAATTTGTGCGAGAGATACCTGAATTTTGAAGTCACTTTGTGGCGTGGATACTGATTGGCATGATCGAGGGGACGGTCCTGGCTGCGAATCTTCTGTGTACTCGTCGTGTCACTCTGCGCTCGCGCCCGCCCCAGCACTCATGCTACCCATAGTCAACGTCGGAGGAGGACTTGGTATGTCTCTCTCATCCCTCTTTCTCCCCTTTCTTTCTCTCCCTCTCACTCTCACGTATCATCTCTTCAGCCGTTCCTCTGGCTACCATAGCTAGCGACACTCTCTTCTCGCAAGTGCTCGGCAACATTGATCAGGTACGTCGAACGGTTTTTCAATCGAAAAACCAATCGATTTCAGAACCTGATGCAAGGTGTGTTTGTGGCGGTAGATGACACTGTGCAGATCGACACTCCCCTTCTTTCTGCGTGAGTGTGCGGGGTCTATGGGGCGGAGCCAAGGACGAACGGAACACATGTTTTTAGGCATCTGTATACTTCCTATGGAACGGCGCCTCTCTGGGGCATCTCTGTAGCCGTCGCATCTGTTGCTTTCGTCACTGCAGCCGTCACTCACAAGAAGTTCGCCAAATATTCCCAGTAGCCACGCCCCTTCAGGCACCGCCCTTTTCACTATCCAGCTTTGCACACTGTACTGTACACTTTTTTTAGCACGATCAGATTTCTATTCCGCATTGCGATGGATGTTTTACTTCATGTGTTATCCCAATCCTTACTGTGAATCCGGGTACACGAATCCCATTCATAAACCAGAATGAATAAATTTATTTCATGAAGTGTCAATACCGTGTATTACTTTTTTGTGGCGGTTGGTGATTTGCTGTGATTGGATGAGGAAGGCATCCCAGTCACTGTGACAAACACCGCATCCGACGATTGCTCGCGCACACCCAATACCACTAGCACCTGAACGGTCACTGCAAGCCCCGCCCCCGGCAGCCCCGCCCACCTCGTGTTGTATCTTCTGGTTGAATGCGATGAGTGACCACGGAGCTGTCTGGGTGACGATATCCGAGCAGAAGGGCCGAGTGACATAGAGGATCATAGAGATGGCCATGTTGGATTTGTACACGAAGAACAAGATCTGAAATCGAATAGTTATTGATTGATTTATTGATTGATAAACCTGCACTACACAATATATCGCGACTCCGCAAGACATGACAAGCGCGGAAAAGATGAGATTCAGCTCGGACTTGCGGGTTTGCTGCTTCAGAGCCTGGAAAGCATCTCATATATATTCTCTCGCTTCTCTCGCTTCTCTCGCTTCTCTCGCTTCTCTCCCTCTCTCCCTCTCCCCCTCTCCCCCCTCTCCCCTCTCTCTCCCTTTATCTTCTCCTTCTGTCTTCTACCTTGATAGCAATTACAGTTATAGGAGTACATATTAAAATACCCAGCACTGTAATCGTACATAGCAGGGCGGATGTTTGGCTGTTGGAAATCTGCAAATTTCATTTATGGTATGAAATTATTGGATTTTTCTGCGTCATAGTTGCGTAATTTAATATTAATAGTAAAATATATAGAGGAGAGAGGGAGGGGAGATAGAGATCATTCTAAAATGTAACTACTTCGCATTTCCGCAACACATGACAATAGCAGGTGATATAACTTGTGATATGATATGAGAGAAATATTGCCTTCACTTGTTGTTACTTACTGGCCGGCTTACAAAATTTTGATATAATGTGGTAGGTTCAGAATGAAACATGTATCTACTCACCCAAGGCGACAGCACTCTCTTATAGTCGACTGCCAGACCACCTCCGAAGTCTGACATAATACCGGGTGAGATTGCGAGATGGGGATAGGTACACGCGGGAAGAACCAACGTCAATATGTATACCAGCCACATGTAAGACGACCATTTCTGGAAAATCGACTAAAATATGTCCGACGTGAATACACTCACTCTCTCATATTTCAATGGAATGAGAACACATGTCAATTTATTGACGACAATAAGAAGCATACAGTACATTTGAGATGATAAACAGTAATAGGCAAACCAGTAAAATGGAGTGAGAGCATACGTATATTCCAAACCGAATATCGCAATATACACTCCATTGATTATTCCCGTTAGCGCAAGTCGCAGTATTATCAAATCAAGAAGAAATCCAGACGTATTCTAGCAACCATTCGGTAAAAAACAAACGATAAACGATACTCACAATAATACACATAATAACATAAACTCTGTAAAACGATTGTTGTCTATAGCGCGAGTGTTTGAAGATGATTCTTATAACCAGAAAGTATAGTATGGCAGTGGGGATTCCATAGGCAGCCTGTATAACATAGCTGATTCGAGTGATTGTCAGCAAAATAGATAAAGGCATAAAGGATTCGACTTCGAAGCTGCGGCAGTAGAATTAGAAATGTCGGTGACCGTATCATTGTTTGACAAAATGTCGTTCATTTTCTGAAAATATTAAAGAATTAAAGTCACTCGACAAATCAAAGAAATGCCAAACAAATGGAGAAATTGCAGCTGTTCGGAGCGATTAATATGTATTCATGTACAATGTTCACGAGATGAACGAGAATGGAGTATAGTTTGTTACGTTTTATGCATCAGATATATAATCGAAGGTAACTTCAACGGTTCACACACGCATTGTTGAGAAAACAGGTGTGAGTTTGAATAGCAAAATCACTGGCTATCGTATAGTGTTTTTTTACTGTTCAGATTCAAAAAAAAACATGATGAATGAAGTGTGAAACAAGATATGAATGGAGTAGCCGTAGCAGTGTGAGTGGAATGCGACTCCGAATGAGCTTCTCACACATAATCGTTAAACGCTCCGTTTATGGCTCACTTCTACAAGACAATCAGTTTTCTGGAAATGAAATGTCGGTACAGGTACAGAAAGCGATGCAAAATCCGTAAAACGTAATCGAGTTGCGAGGAGCGAGTGGAGTGAGAAAATGATCTCAATTCATTACTGTTTATCGTTTCCTTGTTGTCGATGCTTATTTGAGTAAGCTATGATCACAAATAGAGAACATGTTTTGATGACGAAGCTTGATGCACATGTGGCACAAATTACGTCTCATTCAGACTTTCAGTGTCAGTGAGATGAAAATTAATACGAGTTTTTTTTTGTTTAGCCGGTTGAATCCGGGGTCCTCCTAGTCGAGAACAAGATAGGGTTCTTGGATTACGACGACGTCAGCAGAGGTAGTTGGGTTGGTTGGCGTCGGACGTCTTGAATTCCGTTCTTGAGTCCGTAGATGGTGCTGTGACGCCTTCTGGCTACCATGAGAGTGGATTGCCACACCACAGGGGCTTGGTGAATTTCGCAAGAATGGTTGACTCCGAGGGGGATCGAACCAGCGACCGTGAGATTGAGAGACGAACGCTCTATCCACTGATCCGCGCCCCTGGCTAGAGTTATTCAGCTACACTACCCTCGATGAGTCGATTGACTTGTAATGATGAGAAAAGAATCTTTAGTCAACGCACAGCTGTTTTGTGTATATGTATCAACTATCAAACATAGACCACATGAGACACGCGCACAACGACCCGTTTATAGTGCAGTCATTTTCCCACTGCTCTTTTGGTACATGCTTGGAGCGGCAGAGGGGGTTGTGGTGATGAACACCATTGTCACCTGATCCGGCGAGCACAAGCCCAGCGTTACCAGAACCTGCAATTTGAATGTGATGACAATACATAATGATTAAGTAAGAAAGTTATCGATCGATATCTGGAGCCGTTCACTGTGAGACGATAAGGAGGAGCCAAATAAGCCTGTTGGAAGTGCACTAGTGGGTAACTCGCGGATTTCTTGGATTTCGCAACATGATGGTGACGAATGGATCGACCGGGAGCAAGTATGCAAATGGACGCGAGAAGTTCGATAACGTTCGACGGTAGAGGCAACGTGGTCCATAAGGCTCACGCGTTCGAGGATGGATCAAGGCCGCATACTCTATATGGAAGAAGAAAGAAGATTCTCAAAAGATGCTACCCACCGGATGAGGCTTTGCTATAGGGAGCAATACCCTCCAAGGACCCATCCGGGGACAAAAAACTAAACCTTTGTACATTCCGCCCCAAGTTTGTATATTGTGTTTGTGTTTTGTCTGCACCTATGGATAAACCATTATTATTAAAAAAAAAAAAAAAAAAAAAAAGTGATAACCTCGTTTCTGCGGTGGATGTTTTACTTCATGTTTTATCTCGGAAGCGCATGTGTCTGTCAAACTTCGTTCCCCGTTCCCTCCCACCATCTTCTTTGCTTTCCTCCTCTTTCTCCCTCTTTCTGTCTCCATCTCTCTCTCTCTCTCTCCCTCTCTCTCCCTCGCCGTTCGAAGGGAGGGAGAGCTCGTCCTCGTACCCCGTGAGCGTAGCCTGATCGTGCCGCGTGCGCCTCGCCACCACGACGTGCGAGCGCGCAGTTGCATGCGCTAATTCGCCGCACGCTAATCAGTCTGATCTCTGATTCGACCGACAGCGCACGCAGCGAATGGGCGGTGTCATTGCGGCTGAGAAGGGCGAGTGGGCAGGCGGTGAAGGATGTACGTGGTGGCGAGCTCGCTCTTCCACGTACTCTTTCTCTTGCTCATCGCACCCACCTGCATCGTTGTCTGTGCTCCTCCTCCTCGACCCCGGCCGGTACGTGTGTTCCTCCTCCCTCTCTCTTTCTCTCGTTCTCCTGTTCTTTATCTCTAGTACTGTGTTGCAGACTCTCCCACCGCGAGATCGCTATGCCGCAGAGGAACACGCTGCACACATTTCGAAAAAGGTAGTTTTCAATCATAGGAGTTGAAGAAATACTCTCCCTCTCTCCCTCTATCTCTCTCTGTAATACTGAATACATATGAATTACGGAATCAACTGTTTGTAGGACGCTGCTCGAGATGGGATCGCTTCGGACAACGCAGAGAGTGATGAGGAACAGAGAGGTACACTTCTATCTATCTCTCCCTTTCTGTTTGATAAATGCGACAATTAGAGAGGGCTCGCAGCGCCCATTCTTTTGACTTAGGATAGGGCTCGCGCCAGAATTTTCAAGAAGTGGTATCCAAAAGTCAAGTTAGCAACATTGTGAACTCATCCAACTCATGTTAGTTAGATTCACACGGTTCCTTGTATTTTCTCCGAAAGAAGTTCTGATCGATCTCGCGCGCGCCCTAGTCGCAAGGCCAGCGTGTAGGTGTGGGTGTGGGTGGTTCCCGCCACTCTGGCTAGCTCTCTCTCCCGGCAGGCGGGCAGTATTTGTAAACGTTTTATGCACGTGCTTTTGTTGAACTGAGTCAAGACAAACTTACTCTCCTTACGCAAGTACTTTTCAGCAGATAAAATGATCTACTGTTGAGGTGCTCCTCGACAACAAGATTGCCAAAGTTTTGGCGGATAAAACGGCGACCACCCCGCCCGGTTCCGGAGACAAGAAGGAGCACGCACGTACCCCACCCGTACCCACCGGAACCCACCCGTGAGTTGGACTTTTCACAGTTCATAGAGCATTTCGGAAACCGACAACCGAAGCAAATACATCGCTCGTTTATCCCTGCGTTTCACCCTCACAGCACTTTCAAAGACGCCGTATCAGCCAGTGACCACTTGTTTCTTCAGAAAATTTCTCCAGAAAAGTTTCTCCATCATGCCAAAAGACATGAGACAATCAAAATCAAGTTATAGATTGCGCCAGAGTGATAGTGTTCAATCTAAATCGCGTTTTGAAATACGGTTCCATAACACCATAACCGTCTAATTCTCTAGTGTTCAATCTAAATCGCGTTTTGAAATACGGTTTCATAACCGTCTAATTCTCAACTATAAATGATCGAAACAATTTGCGACAATTCGTACTGAAATTTCAATTATGAAATTGTAATACGAATAAGTAAAGGTTTACTATACATAGCAAAAATGTTTTTATACCTTTAGGAATACAGCGGCGGCTGCGGCCGAAAAACCAGCATTAACGACTACCCAGGCGGACTGCGACATTGTTGTGGTAGAAAAAAGCTGTTTGATCCAAGGTACGTTTTAGCTAGTATGGCGCCATTTTCATTTATATTTAGCCGTGACTGCATGAATGGTGCAGCACTGAGAAATATTTCTTTAATTTCCAATCACGTCTCGTTTGTCGGGTAAGCGCTGTGTTCCGATGGCTGTTCACCTTACACGTTTCCAGCCCTCTGGGGGCGCTCTTCAATGACGCAATGTGAACGACTGGCGACCATTCCTGCACTCGTCAAGAACCTGGCTGCGGTGACAAAAACGTTTAGTACTCCATTACGAAACTCTCTTCTAGATGGCCACGGCAAGAATGTCACCACCGATCCCGGAAGATTTCAACAAATTGATTTTGTCTACAAAAACCAAGCTGGAAGTGTTGAAATCAGTCGGTGAGTTGCAAATCTGTCCCTGGCGTTTCACAACTCTGCGTAATAAAAATAATATTTATTACCGCGTATACTATATAGATGAACACAGGACAAACACATAATTAGAGTGAATACGGCATTGGAAAATAAATAAACACAAAAATAGGATAAAACAGATAACACAGGTTTCCAAATGAGCACTCATCTAATTTTGGACGCGTATATTGATAATGTGAATGATTTCGTCTTCAGTAAATCAAGATCCACACTCGTCGTGTCTGACAACAATGCGCCACTTTCGCCTATATTGTTGGGCTGTGCAATGTGTGTGCTGCGTGGATTCAAAAGTGAAACTCTCATCGAACGAAGAAAGCATAATTGCTGATGTACAACAGTGTACGTTTTTACATTTTACGATGTTTAATGGTGAATATCTCACTTGTGTTTTCTAAGGAACATAAACGAGTGGGGCAAGAGGATGGCGAACGCGACGCGACTGCGACAGGGAGGGGACCACTCGAACATCGCTGACGCGGCATGTTTTTTTTTTGGCGGCGTGCTGCACACTCTCAACTACACAACTGGCATCCGTCGGTCTCATGTTGCTAGGACTACTTGTGCGTTTGAAAAATGAAAAAAGCGTAATTCTTTCTTTTCAGTGAAAGTGTTGCTGTGCACCTCCTCCAAGACGATCATCCTATGAACATAACCTTACACGATCTGAATGAATATATGGTTTCAAACGAATGCGCAAAGGAGACTCTGCAAAGGTTGATCATGCATTGTTGTATTGTCACCGTCGCACGACTTTTTTTACAGAAATCTGTATCGCACGCTGCACAACGAGCATATATTCGCTGTTCTGATTGATGCTGTTGAAAAAGCCGATTGCGACACAGTGAGTTTATTCAAACAATGATTCAAAACAGTGTTTGTTTGTTTTCCAATATTATGTACCTTGCAGAACACTCTTTGGATGATCACTGCGAGCTCAGCACTGTTGACATTCAGCACATGAGAGAAGAGGACTTTCATGAATGAAGCTGCGATCCTTGCATGTGTTGTGAGCGACAAGGACGAAAAATTGCAGAAGTGGGAAAGACTGGAAGAGTCTTTCATCGAGGCATACACGGTAGAGTCTACCACTGGAGTTCTCCTCTCTATATCTCTCCTCTCTCTATCTCTCTCTCTCTCTCTATCTTTCTCTCTCTCTCTCTCTCTCTATCTTTCTCTCTCTCTCTCTCTCTCTATCTCTATCTCTCTCTCTCTCTCTATCTCTCTCTCTCTCTCTCTCTCTCTCTCTCTCTCTCTCTCGCTACTATGGGAATGGGTGGCAAGCAGGGAATCCCTACGAATCTGCTACTCTAGGAGCATCTACTACAGTTATGCTGAAGGACTTGTGTGCCCGTCATCCCTTCATACAGAAGAAATATAAAGAAAATTATTTTCAAAAAAAGAGAGTCAAAATAGATAACCATTGATGCTTCGATGATTGATAAACTCATTTTATGAAGATTTAAATAATCTGGTTCAAGTCTTTCCACCCACAAAAATTGCAATAATGAACTTTTTGTGTTGATGCCTTATTAGAATGATCATATATCAGAAATACTTATGCTCGTGTGAAAAAACAAAGGGCGAGAGAAAAGTTGTGATTGTTCGCGAGATACAATATAGTACGTGAACTTAAGCATATCAAACCTATGAAGGAATATTTTTTTACTATTAGTAACAAAACTTCACATTTACTTGCACTTACTTGTACAACTTACTTGAATACTTGTATGCTTCTTCAGCTCAGTGCAAACTGTGCCTTTATTGTTTCGAACTTTTAATCTGAATGTGAGAAGGATAGGATAACATCATGCAAAAAACAAAACCGCGTGCATAGAATGATAGAAATAGGTGGCTGTTCTGATGACCATCTGTGCTCACACAGTCCGCCTGTCAGGAGAAGACCGCAAAGAAGGTCAGTCAAACCATTTAAAGGAACAATGGCAAATTGTATTTGACAGTATTTGACAGTTCTTTTCAAGAAAGAACTATTAAAACATATGATAGCCTAACACATTTAGCAATTTTCGCGAAAGAACGACGCTTCTGCGTTTTTTCGAATCTGCCAATGCCAAGGATGCAGACGAAAATTTGAATTACCCTCCAACGCTTCAATACTGCAGTATCGCAGATCAAATTATTCTCACACCGTAATCCTAAGAGAATGTGAGAATGTCGTAGGTCAAATTATGTAGTATACTACCGTAACCCTAAGGGAGTGTCGCAGATCAAATTATTCTCCCATCGTAATCCTAAGGGAGTGTCGCAAATCAAATTATTCTCCTACCGTAATCTTAAGAAAGATTAACAGATCAAGTTATTCGTTCGCAAGGTTTCTTGCAAGTGAAACGGGGTGAAATACTTAATTATTTCCCGCAAATACCCATTAGTGTGTTTTAATTCATTCAGTTGCTTGATACGATTTCCAAAACACAACGACTGTAAGCTACAATAACAAGTGTTGCGTGTTCTATGAGTATCGGTGTAGTTAATAAAATTATACTTATATGTACTGTACGATATGAATAGTACAATCATCACTTTCACATCTAGTCATCACTTTGTTATCATATCCCTATTCTATATACAGGAAATTCCCACACGCACTACGCGTCTCAGCACGCGTACATGTTGTTTTCAAATTTAAATACTTCCCTCGTTTCCTGATATCATATTCAATTACAATTGTTACTTATTTTCGAAACCACACTTCCAATTTTTCTTATGATTATATTTCACTACTTTGATACATTTCGAGATTACGACCTCAGATCATGACGTCATCTATCCTGGCATACTTTCTGCTCGACAGTGTCTTCGTGGCGTTGTATGTGACGGTGCTGATTGCCTTCTACCGTCTGCGAAACAAGTACAACACCTCCTTCTCTGTGGTCATTTATGTGTCTGCCATTGTGGTGAGATATCTATCTATCATAGTCCTAAGATATAGAAAACGCATTGTCCGTCTGTCCTTCTGTAAGTGACAGTGTGTGGCGGTTCCATTATCCCCAGCCGACCGGTCAAAATAGTAAGTATGTAGCACATTGTGACATAAATGTAAATTACGGAAAGAAGTACGGTAGAACGCAGTAATAAAAACGAACGTCTACTGAATCAAACTGAAAAAAACAAGAAATAGTTTTTTTTTTCAGAATTTCGTCACCTTCTTGAACACTTTCTTCTACACAAAGATCCCGCACGGAACCACCTATGACGGATTGTTTGCTGGAATGATAAGGGTGAGCAGTATCTCTCTCTCTCTCTCTCTCTCTCTCTCTCTCTCTCTCTTTCTCTCTCTTTCTCTCTCTTTCTCTCTCTCACACCCCCACTTCAGTGCATCCCCACCTGGCTCTCCACTCTGCTTATCTGCAATGCGTACTACCTCTGCTACTGCCAGTTCTCCTGCCACCTCTGGCTCACTTGCAACCGACTCACTGCGTTGATTTTCGGAGCAGACAATGAACAGGTTCGCTGAATGGGTTGTCCTCTCGACTGTCCGCAGACAGAACCAATCAATCAATCAATCAATAAATATATCAATCAATCAATCAGAATCGTCATTTTCTTACTGTACCACACACGCATACGATACGCCACAAGGGCTGAGGGTGTAATAGTCAGCAGGCAGAAGTTACGTAATAATCACATGTCTCCATCGAAATCAGTTCAAAATCATTTTGCTAAATCAAAACAGTGCGAATCAACTATCGTTAATCGTAAGTATTTTTTAAAGATATATTTCTTCCAGTTGTGGAACTACTGTCTCTCTTGGTTCGCCCTCATTCTCGTCTTCGCCACTCCAGCCGTGCTGACGCGAGAGATATGGAGGGAGCACATCACATTCGACTACATAGACGAACAGTTCATACTCAGACCGCTGTCGGTGCGTTCAGTCTTGGACAGCTGCCAAGCCGCAGCGCGCCGACACTGCGCACGCGACGCGTCTGTTGGCCAGCCGCCAAGCCGCAGCGCGACGCTTTTGCGCACGCGACGCGTCTGCGCTCTCTCATGTGCTCTTTTCAGACCAACCTGATCTACGGCCGCCTGATCACGTTCAACACAGCGGTGACGGTTGTGAACGCTCTGCTCAACGGCCTCATCATAGCGCTTCTACACTACAGACTCAAGACGCACTCCAAGTTCCAGCGACAGCTCATTCGAGTTGCCTATAGCACGTGTTTTGTGCAGATATTCGCACTCGCAGCGACGGTGCGCATTCTATTTGCTTATAAAAACTGTAACAAACAAGTGAACAAGTCAACACCACACAAGAGGCATTAGAGTGGTTAGAGCATGATCGTTGAATGATCAGTGAACCGAATTACTTCCAGTGGCTGCGCTATTCGTCGCTACTCGGTGGATTCTGGATCACCTTCTCCTCGATATTCCTCGCCATCGCTTCCGATCTACTCGTCTTGTCGCGTGCGTACTTTTTTCAAGTGTTAATTATTGCCGAACATGACATCACAATCACAATGATATGATATACAGTGGGCCAAGGGGCTTGACCGGTAATGTTCGGACCGATAATTTCACACGCAAATACATATAACATAATAACAGTAGACAGTAACTAGTAACTAAAGTAATGAAATGTTATTGCAGCTCCGCTGATTCTGTTCTGCACGAATGTGAGTCTGCGCCGGGAGGTGCTCTGTCTTGTCAGACTTCGCAAGCGGTACAATACCGCCACCACCCATCTATTCGTCGTGCACAGATATGTACGCGGCAGCTATCATACAGAGTGACAGTGTTAAGACTGAACCCTCAATCCCTTATGTTTCATTACCGTTGTTGCAATCTCGCTATCGGAAGTAAATCATTTTCAACTATTAGTATATCTATCTAAACGTTAATAAAGTCATGATTGAAATGTTTCATGAGATGAGCTTCCAGGATGAACCATGTTTTATTACGTGTGATTCTAGTGCGAGTATCGATCGCTATCGATCGCTCTTGTCTCATCCCACTTACTTTTAACAAACACTATATGAACATATACAATGTGTGTACTGTATCCTCAACTCATTTCCCACTGTACACCGGCACCTACATAGTTCGAGTAGACAGACATACATCTAATACGCAATTCGCATACATGATATTTATTGAATCTGCAAACAATATACAAATATATTCTTCTCGAAAGACACAAAGAATCTTCTAGGCAGGAGGCGAAAACAAGTCAATGCAAAGAAAAAAAAGACACTCGGTACAGCACGATATAAGTAACAGAGATCTCAAAACAAACATCAGTAAAAGCTCCCCAACGGGGCAACAATGACCAAAAGACTTCCAGTTGCGGTTATTAATACTACAGTAGATCAGTACATAGATCAAAAAATGAAAGTGAAGGGATATCTACATAGAACTCATAAGATCAGTAAAGTCATAGTAGATCAGTACGGTAGATCAAGGCAGGTCATGTACGTGAAGGTAGATCAGTACGGTAGATCAAGGCAGGTCATGTGAAGATAGATCAGTACGGTAGATCAAGGCAGGTCATGTACGTGAAGGTAGATCAGTACGATAGATCAAGACAGGTCATGTACGTGAAGGTAGATCAGTACGGTAGATCAAGGGAGGTCATGTGAAGGTAGATCAGTACGGTAGATCAAGGCAGGTCATGTGAAGGTAGATCAGTACGGTAGATCAAGGCAGGTCATGTGAGAGTAGATCAGTACAGTAGATCAAGGCAGGCCATGTACGTGAAGGTAGATCAGTACGGTAGATCAAGGCAGGTCATGTGAAGGTAGATCAGTACGGTAGATCAAGGCAGGTCATGTGAGAGTAGATCAGTACGGTAGATCAAGGCAGGTCATGTACGTGAAGGTAGATCAGTACGGTAGATCAAGGCAGGTCATGTACGGTAGAGTGAAGGTAGATCAGGGTCAGTGAAGGTAGATCAGGGTAGATCATGAAAACCTCTTTGGCGGGGGCGGAATGGCGTAACGCTGGCGCTCCTCCTCTGATAGAAGGGGGATCTCCCGAGGACACCTCACCAGAGACGGGTCGTCGTAGCTCTTGCTGTGCAGCCTGAAAGAAATCGATAGTCGATTGAAAATCAATAAATCCTCACTCACTCCCAAACTCACTCTATCTCCTCTCTCTCTCCTCCCCTCACTCTCTCTCCCTCTCCCGCTCTCTCACTTCCTCCCTCCCTCGCTCTCCCCCCCCCTTTCTCTCTCTCCCTCCCTCCCTCTCTCTCCCTCTCTCCCCTCCCCTTTCTCTCTCTCTCTCCCTCCCTCTCCCCTCTCTCTCCACCCACCTCCGTCTCCTTCGCCTCCACCCTCCTCCCGGCTACTTCCGATATGACCATCAGCAGTCGCCCCGCGCGCTTCTCCCGCTCCTCCTTTGACACCTCGGGCACGGCAGAAGGCTTGCTGAAAGCGAATTATGTTAATAGAGTCGAAGAGTGAGACCCAATCAATAGCAGCGAGATCGTGGCTCATCGCGGCATAATCTCCATTTCTGTAGTCAAAGTAAGTCAACTCAACATTGTCACAAGATGGTGATAGTGGGATATTTAAGGAACACTCTACCGATATATGATCCTATATCTACCGATATACCGAGAAATGATCGAGACGGTGGACAGACAACCTGTGAAGGAGTGCATCAAGAGAGTCGAGGAGGTCTTCAAGACTATCGTCGTTTAGAGGCCGCCCGGCAGAAACGGTACTCCTCTCTCTCCTCCCCCTCCCTCTTCCTCTCTCCCTCCCTCCCCTTCTCCCATCTCTTCCTCTCCCTCCACCCTCACCCTCTCTCTTCTCCCCCTCCCTCTCTCCCTCTCCCCCTCCCTCCCTCTCTCCCTTCTCTCCCTCTCCCTCCCCCCTCACCCTCTCTCTCCTCCCCCTCCCTCTTCCTCTCTCCCTCCCCCTCCCCCTCCCTCTCTCCCTCTCTCCCTCTCTCCCCCTCTCCCTTCTCTCCCTCTCCCTCCCCCCTCACCCTCTCTCTACCCCCCTTCCTCTCTCCCTCTTTCCCTCCCTCCCCTTCTCCCTTCTCTCCCTCTCCCTCCCCCCTCACCCTCTCTCTCCTCCCCCTCCCTCTCTCTCTCCCCTCCCTCTCTCTCTCCCTTCTCTCCCTCTCCCTCCCCCCTCACCCTCTCTCTACCCCCCTTCCTCTCTCCCTCTTTCCCTCCCTCCCCTTCTCCCTTCTCTCCCTCTCCCTCCCCCCTCACCCTCTCTCTCCTCCCCCTCCCTCTCTCTCCCCCTCCCTCCCCCTCTCCCTTCTCCTTTCTCTCCCTCCCCCTCATCCTCTCTCTCTCTTTTTCAGTTGTGTTGATCAGCGACGCAGTGGCTATGCGTTTCATGTTGTGCTATGCTCGTGACAGGGACGCGTTGCTTCGTCCGATGGACGACACTGAGAAGGGTCAGCCAGACGCCGAGAGGGCATACCCGCCCAACGCTATGGCCGTCTTCCAGAACGACCCGCCCGTATACGACAAGGCACGTCTTCTTCTACTCTTCTACTATCGTCTACTGTCTTCTACTGCGTTTTACTGTCTACTGTTTTCTGTCTTTTATTGTCTTCTACTTCTGTCTAGTATCGACTGATATCGATTGATATATGTCTTTTCAGAAGGCAGAGCCTGCTGGGAAGTTCTACGAGTTGTTCGGTCTGACCCGTTCGGTTCCTATGTGTGGTGCTTCCTCCGGAATCGACTACGATGATTGTGTAGACAGGGCCGCATAGAAGAATCAGGAGAAGAGAAGACAGTGACAGAAATACAGCGTACACGTTGCTTATGATAGGATTGAATGTGTCATGGCTCTTGAGGTCAAAACCCTATTAGCGGCCGGTAGCATATCCGAAAGAGAAAAGGACACATCATGTGCATACGGACAAGCACATTGTATCATCGAACTTTGCTCTTTTTTGACAAGTGCTGATCTCAGCGCTTGTCTCGTCACTGAATTGCGCAATTTCATACAGTCTCTCTCTCTCTCTCTCTTCCAATAAAATTCCCGAATTATTCACGTGCCGCCCATTTTCGGTGGCATTCGGAATTCGCGGGGAGAGAGAGAGAGAGTCACACGGTTGATGGCTCGTGACGCGACCCGCTCAAAGCCAGACGGCTCGCTCATCGGCTATTTAAAACAGCTGATCGCCGGGTTAGACAGTTTTCACACACACACACCGCTACGCATCACTATCGTCATTTGCATAATGCCAGGCGGGGTGTTGGTATCGTGGGTGTGGTTGGCAACTGTTTTTTTTCTGGCTTTTACTGTGCGTTGTCGCAATTCGCAATCCACATTGCTTCCCGGTCTGCTCTTTCTCTTTTGCATGCCCCCGCGAGACAGTGTAACAGACATTTCACACGCGCGTCCACTTTCGTTCTGGAATCCACACTCGCATTATGATCCGTCATTCACTCATTTGAAAAATGATTTGTCACGAGTGTTGATAGTTGATTGAGATTCTCGGACTACGTCTTTAGGGGGTTCTTAGCTACTCGGCAGACCCTAACGCATGTTCGGACCTCTGCGCTCTCCGTGAAAGCACACTATTTCGTCTTCCACTCGCGTGTTCGAGCTTCTATAGCATCGATAGACCCAAACGGGAGCGTTTGACCCTAACGAATCCCCATTACAATCCGAGCGATAGAGGGTTGTTAGAAGGTTGATAGAGGCTCGCCTCTGTTCGAGGCACCCTCTATCAACCTTCTATTACCCCTCTATCGAGCCTCGAACGCGCTTCGATCAAGTTTCCTGTTTGGGTCTATCGATGCTGTAGAGGCTCGAACACGCGAGTGGAAAACGAAATAGTGTGCTTTTACGGAGAGCGCAGAGGTCCGATCAAGCGTTAGGCTCTACCGAATAGCTAAGAACCCTTTTTTGTGTTTTGCTTCGCTGACACCTGACACTGAATCTAGTGATTAGTGATAGGCATGATTGAATTGGGAATCGTTTTCACTGCTGGACGCATCAGTTTCTTTTTCTTACTTTCTTTCCCTCTGCCGTTTTTCTCTTTCTCCAAACGCATGGCGACTTGGCATTATCTCGCCAGGAGATCTCTCTTTTCCCCTTTCCCCAGACCTGGATGGAAGCTGACTGAGACTGTTCATTGTTGAGATCGTCTGAACAACTGTCTTCATCTACAGTTTGCATATTCAGTATGAAACGATTGAGTTTGTGTTCGGTTGTTGCATCTCGCTGTCCCTTTCTCTATTTCCCGCCAACATTCTTCTCTCAAATCTTTGGTTTCGCGTTGACCCGTTATTCTCCCTACTACTACTACTACATATCTATTTTGCGAGCGTAAAAACTAAACCCCTACTGACATTTGTTGTGGTTATACAAAGGGAATCACGGCATTTGCATAATCCGTAGTGAGGACAGCTCAAACACCTATCAGCTATGTATTCCAAATACAGTTTCGGTCATAGTGTCTATACAATTACTAGGAATAACGTTTATCAGGCAGCTTTTCAGCTCCGGTTCAACCAATCGAGCTCCCCTCGCGCACATATCGATTAATATCGATTGACAGATTCGTTCGTTGATGACAGGCAGCAAGGATGGATTCGAAAGTGCGTTTCTTTATTTTATGGTTGTTTTTTCGAAAAAGGAAGCTGAATGAAAGAGAAAGTGAAACGTAGATCATGGATAGATCACGATGAGTCCTCTAGATTACGCTTTTATGGGCCACGTATAGCATAGAGAAACAGTCATGTTTGTGAAAGTGGCGTATACATTGCCACCTCTGTAGGTGCTCGATGTACTGAAATATGAAGGTACTGTATGTTCTGCTAAAGAACACCAAAAATGAAAAAAACACGTAGCGTAGTTAGTACTTTTATAATAAGTACTGTAGGATGCGCAGACCCATTGGAGGAGTATCTGGATAGACACGGCTCTACAGGGAGTGCTGGGAATACAGTTCGGAATATACATGCTCATCACCTGGCCATACTTCATGGAGGTATGTGGGAGTTCTCTCTCTCTTCCTCTCTCTCTCTCTCTCTCTCTCTCTCTCTCTCCTTTCCCTTCTCTCTCTCTCCTCTCTCTCCCCTATCTATCTCTCTTTTTCTTTCAATATTATATGAAGATGATATTGTTTAGATATCAAATGCGGTATGTGTTTCTATATTTCAAGAAAAATTTAATACAGTTAATTGAAGTCAAGAAAGAATAGCAATATATGAACCGAAAGTGAAACGTATGCGTTTTTGATTTTATTTGCAAACATCAGATCGATGAAACGGCGACGATATCGTTTCTGGGAGCGATTGTCGCAGCGTCGAGTCTCGGAAGCGCAATGGTGAGCTGGATTTCTCTCTCTCCCTTCCCTCCCTCTCTCTCTCTCTCTCTCTCTCTCTCTCTCTCTCTCTCTCTCTCTCTCCCGCCCCTCCATTATTCTCTCTGGAAGGTAGGAAAGGTATCGCTCCACTCTGTCTTCCCTCCTTGTTCTTCTATCTTAACACCAGCCATGTCCATGCTCACAGTGATCCAGTCTCTCTTTCTGTACCCCTCGTTCTCTCTCTCTCTCTCTCTCTCTCTCTCTCTCTCTTTCTATCTCTCTCTCTCCCCCCCCCCTCTCTCTCTCTCTTCCTCTCTCCCTCTCTTCCTCTCTCCCTCTCTCTCTCTCTCTCTCTCTCTCGCTCCATCTCTCTCTCCATGTTCTTCTGAATGCCCCCCACTGACCCCTGTTCAGTGCAGTCCGGTGTACGGTCTGTGGACAGCCCGGACCTCCTCCACCCGACAGCCGGTGTCGTTCGGGTTCACACTGGCTATATTAGGTAGGGAGGGAGGGGAGGGATAGAGAGAGGGGGGAGAGAGAGAAAGGGTGAGAGAGAGAGAGAGAGAGAGGTAGAGAGAGAGGGGAGACAGATAGACAGAGAGATATATATAGAGAGAGAGGAGAGGGGGGGGGGCTGCAACATCATCCGTGTTCAGGAAACCTTCTATACGTGTTCGCTCCGTCGTTCGACAAGTCTCACATCAAGTACGTTCTCCTCGTCTCTCGGTTCATCATCGGCTGCGGCGCCGGTGCGTTCGGATCGTGTCGTCAATGTTGTTGTTGTTGTTGTTGTTGTTGTTGTTGTTGTTGTTGTTGTTGTTGTTGTTGTTGTTTGTGTGCCCTGTTGTGTCCGGCGTCGTACTTCTTCCTAGGGAACTAGGGAACAAGATAACAAGATAGGATTGCTCGTATAACGAACGCGTGTTGCAGGCTCGATGACGTCTTTGGAGTCGTTTATCGCGAACGCATCGACACAGAAGGATCGGCTGAAGGCAGTGTCGTACTCGAGCGGCGGGTACAGCCTCGGCATACTCATGGGACCGGCGATTCCCGTGAGTGAACGAGCATGTTCAAGTTACGGTCAAACTCTTCGAAACATTCCCGAATTGCCTTCGGAACACTGCTGCTTTTGATGACTCCCGAACACTTTGCAGTTGCTTTCGAAGAGACTTTTCGGACGTGTCACCGTAGATGCGTAGATAATCTGGACTTCTGGAGAGACAGTAAACTGCCTTGTAGCAAATCAAAAATACAAACTGTTTGTGGGAAACCAAGTACAGTTGTAAACCAATAAACAACGTAGTCTCTTGAGTCCCGTTTCTCCTACAGAACGAGATAGGGCTGATGTTAGCCAAGCAAAAGTAGCGGCCAGAGTGGATTCTGACCCCTCAGAAAAGCTATTATCACCCCTCAGAATGCATTTTTACCCCTCAGAATGACTCAAAGAATAGGTGTGAGAATGGGCTCAGAATGCGATTTCGCCCTCAGAATAGCCCTCAGAATGGCTTTGAGAGGAATTGTGCTGCGAATATGATCTGGGTCTCGGTACGAACTCCCTTATTAACAAATGTCTGACTGCTGGCAACTGGCCCTGCCCGACTTGGGGCGGGAAAACAGCTGATCTCATGATGACAATGAAAATTGCTTGAATTTTGTTATTTTTTCATCGTTTTTCGAGATTCTTTTTGTTTTCTTGTTTTAAGTAGCACAATAATGTACACTATATGTTGTTTGAATAACGTTTCATTGCGATTCTTGCCATATTTCGCATGTTTTGAAGATGCTCGGATTCTGTGTCATTTTGTGCTGATTTCACTGAAGAAAGCAAAAAGTTTCATCGAGCCGTCTCGCTGTCATGTCTGTTTCAATACGTTTCATGTCTATTTTGTACTACCTCATTTCACTTTTTCAGGAGCAATCGATAATCGATCGATATTCGAAGGACCACTCTTAGTTGAATCGATGGATGGATCCAAGACACCAAGACAACAACAAAATATGAATATGAACCATCTCGAATTGTTTGATAAATTTATTAGTATGCAAATGACCAGTCTGAGAACTGCGGTAATTTATACATTTATGATGTGATGGTTGTCGTCGTTCTTGATTATCTTGTTTCCTCTTGTTTTTGGTTATTCCCATCCAATAGATCGATTATCGATTGCTCCTGAAAAAGTGAAATGATAGACATGAAGTACAAAAAAAATAGACATGAAACGTATTGAAACAGACATGACAGCGAGACGGCTCGATGAAACTTTTTGCTTTCTTCAGTGAAATCAGCACAAAATGACACAGAATCCGAGCATCTTCAAAACATGCGAAATATGGCAAGAATCGCAATGAAACGTTATTCAAACAACATATAGTGTACATTATTGTGCTACTTAAAACAAGAAAACAAAAAGAATCTCGAGAAACGATGAAAAAATAACAAAATTCAAGCAATTTTCATTGTCATCATGAGATCAGCTGTTTTCCCGCCGCAAGTCGGGCAGGGCAAGTTGCCAGCAGTCAGACATTTGTTAATAAGGGAGTTCGTTCCGAGACCCAGATCATATTCGCAGCACAATTCCTCTCAAAGCCAATCTGAGGGCTATTCTGAGGGCGAAATCGCATTCTGAGCCCATTCTCACACCTATTCTTTGAGTCATTCTGAGGGGTAATAATAGCTTTTCTGAGGGGTCAGAATCCACTCTGGCCACGCCTAAAGTGAGAGGTTGTTGTTCCAGTCTGTGTTCACGTACCTGCCTGCCGGCCTGACAGTCGGCGGAGTCGCCATCAACACATACTCCACATCCGCATTCTTCATGATGGCACTGTGTGTCGGGTGAGTCGACTGGAATATAAATAAAAAAAAATACGTGCATAGGATGTTTCAAGTAAACCCACGACAGTCTCTACGTATGTGTATATAGGGCGTATTGACCATTGACGTGTTGGTTTTTCGGAAATCCTAATGCATCCACAGTGTGTGGTGAGTTTTTGATAAAAGCTCCGGATCTTTCGAGAAACCAGTGGACAGTGAACACCCGAGTTGTTCCTCCATCTATTCTCACGACTTTGTACTGTATTTTTGGCAGTTTTTTCTGCGTTATCGAGCCGACAGTCGATATCCGACTATCGAGTTGTATGTAGTCTCGATCCGAGTGTTGTTTACGTGTTTACACTGGGTGCTTATTCCAGCTGCATTGTCGTGCTCAACTCGTGTTTCGAAGAGATTCACGCGGGAGTGATGAGCGAGGAAGAGCAAGAGGGTGGGGATAGAGAGAGAGAGAGAGGGAGAGAGAGAGAGAGGGAGGGAGGGAGGGAGGAAGGGAGAGAGAGAGAGAGAGAGAGAGAGAGAGAGAGAGACAGACAGACAGACAGACAGACAGACAGACAGACAGACAGACAGACAGACAGACAGACAGACAGACAGACAGACGACAGACAGACAGACAGACAGACAGAGAAAGAAAGAGACAGAGAGACAGAGAGAGACGTAGAGAGAGGGAGAGAGGGAGAGAGAGAAAGTCCCTCCCTCCTTTGCAGCCAAGCAGGTCACCCTCCCCCGCGTCGACTGTCTCGCCCTCGCCATCTGCATGTACATCTCCGTGCTCGTCTACTGCTTCGAGACGGCAATCGAGAGGTGAGTGTCGTTCATCTTTCTGCCTGCGCATACAGTGACGGTATCACTTTGTTCCTCCTCCCTCGAAAGGCACGAGACGCATAGAGTTGTGCCAGTCGGCTGGTCGGATAGTGTTGCCGACTAGCGGCTCACCATCCGATCCTCGCTCTTTCGTTCCCTTGCGGACGGCAAGACGACGTTGCCGGCTAGCCTGCTTCTCTTGTCTGGCACTACTGATGTGCGAGCTATTCTCCAATCGCCATCCGTATCCGATCGATAGTCCGATTGTCCTATCAGACTCTGTCCTTCTTGTCTTCTTCCGCCGATTTACCACACAGCGCGCCGTTTTCTGGTTGAACCCAAATTTTAATCAAAACGTTATGTGTCAAAACTTCGTAATGTACGAGTGTGTTTTGGATTCCATTTACTCAATAATTTCAGTCTTCAATCAGCGCTCACGATTACTCTCTACGACTGGACAAATGAGGAGAGTATTAGGTGAGATATGAGTTATGCAATCCTCAACGGGAACCAACAGAATGAACCAAACCAGAACCAAAAGACCGAAACCAGAATGAGAACCAAAACCTTTATTTAATCAGCTCAATTCAAAATATTTGGTGATTCTCGTTCGAAGAACTGCATTCTGTGCTTGACTGCTTTACTTGGGTCCGAGGTAGCAGGAGACGTCCATGCGAGGAGTGCCACCGCCGCCGCCACCGCCGCCTGAAAGGGTACGGTAAGTGGTGGAAGATACGGATACGGTAGACTACAGTAGGCACGCACCGCTGGGAGCGCTGCCACCGCCGCCGCCGCCTCCCGAGGATCCTCCGAAGGCGTAGTCCTCCCTAGCGTAGCCGCCTCCGCCGCCGCCGCCGCCGCCACCGCCAGGGGTCATGTAGGCCGACTTGTCTCCCATGATGATTCGACTTTTCGACTGATCGAATGATGCCAGCCCCGTCAGGCACACCGCTTTTATACGACCGAGTGTCTGGCAGCTAATGAGAGAAGCGAAGTCGTAATGACTAAACATGTAAATCGGTAAATTAGTAGAATGTGGGTGCCATGGAAATGTGTTCTGGAAAAAGAGAGAGAGAGGGGGGGAGAGGGAGAGGGAGAGAGAGGGGGGAGGGGGAGGGAGGGAGAGAGATAGAGAGGGAGAGAAGGAGATAAGGAGGGAGGGAGAAAGAGAGAGACTGAGATAGAGAGACAAAGAGACAAAGATACAGCATACAGATTGCTTACATATCCACAGATACAACGGCATCATCACCGCTCTCTCGTGCTGCGGTGATCTACTCACGTACGTCTTTCTCACGCAGAGCCGATTCAAGAACATGTGAGGTTCTTTTGCCCCACAACTCCCTTACATTGTTTGGTGTACAAATGAAATAAATGATCTGGAGTAGCATTTCCTCAGGTTGATTTTTTCCTACCGGTTTAATACCTGCTTATTCACATTGGTTGAGTTGTGAGTTGTTCGTTAGCCTTCTTCCACCCTCGCGTGGCAGCGATCCGGGATCCGGAATCTGATCCTGACATCCTGACGTATCAACGTATCCTTTCAGTGACCGCCGTATGCAAGTGACGATTGGTCTGTCCGCCTTCGTACTGTTCTACGCACTGCACGTGCCGTGGCCGATCTATGAGAGACTGGGAGCGGGGGAGTATGTGGTGGAGGTAGGAGAGAGAGAGAGAGAGAGGGAGAGAGAGAGAGGGGGGGGGGGGGTAGGGAAAGTGTGTGTGAGAGAGAGAGAGCGAGAGAGAGCGATTGCAGCCCTCGCTCCTCTCCAACTCCTCCGACCTCTCCACCCTTCTCACCAATGCCACAGCGCACTACAGCGGCGAGAAGTGCTATGAGAGGTGAGCATTCACACAGACCACTTTGAATCTGCACTTTGTTCTCTCGCGCGCGCGCTTCCTCGTGAGACAAGTTGTCTCAGACCTCAGACGGTTTGATTTTGACAAGTGATTTGCCCGTCCACTGTATGTCTTATACTTTGAACGTGTTCTAGCAATCATGCGCACACCATTCGAGTCAGAACACAGTTCACCAACCCACCCCGCTTCCAGATACACGTGGTGCTGGTCCACATACCGCCTGCCCCTTCCCGTCTACTTCTTCATCATGACTGCCGTCCTGCCCATAGCCTTTCCCCTACTCAACGCACCCGTACACACGCTATTCAGCGAGATCATCGGACCCCGACCACAGGTGTGATTATCTCAAGTGATTGTCGATACAATGACATCATTGATACATATTGCCTGCTGCTGAGACCTACTCACATTCACATACCCTACAAGTGTCTAGTCTAGTTTATATCAGATTGACCACTTTAGACATTAGGTTTAGGATACGTTTCAAACACTATTAAACATAGTTTTCGGCTCAACTGGAAATACTTTTTCGATTACATATTGTAACAAGTGGTATGTAGAAGTATGATATCTAGTACAGAAGTCGACCGAAGTTTATTTACAGTGGGTGAGCAAATCAGTCAGCCGTCAGTAGAGAGCGCAGAGAGCGCAGAGTGCGAGGCGGCAAAAATCGATAGACACGCGAGAGCACGCGAATAAATTCACATTCAAACTTTCGCGCGCGCGCAATTTTCAAATGCACGACGGCCGAGCGGAGTGGTGGCGGAACTAAATATTCACTGGTCTGTATGCAGTCCTACAAATACAGGACAGGAACACTAAACGGCCTCATTTGATAAATGTATCGCACATCCATCACATCCATCGCATTTTTGCGCAGACGTCTTTTTGATTTTTAAGCTCCTGTTTGATTCCCCTAGATGTCCTCTATCGAACGGTGTGCATTGTAGCCAGATTGATTGAGTGAAAGTGACGTTGAAGTGACGTTGAGTGTAGCAGCTAGTTGCAGGGCATCTACCAAGGCGCGCTCTCGTCCATGTGCAACTTTGGACAGTTCCTCGCACCGATTATCGTGTCGTGAGTAGGACTCGGATCTGCTTTTCCTCTCTCTCTCTATCTCTCTCTCTCTATCTCTCTCTCTCCCCCTCTCTCTCCCTCTCTCTCCAGCTCTCTCCCTTTCTCTCCCTCTCTCTCCCTCCCTCTCCTTCTCTCTTCCCTCTCTCTCTCCCTCTCTCTCCCTTTCTCCCTCCCTCTCTCCCTCTCTCTCTCCCTCTCTCCCACTCTCACTGTCTCTCTCTCTTCCCCCCTCCCTCATGGTACATTCAGGTATCTGTTCGAAGTGTCGGGCTACCTGTGGATCACTATAGGCTCGTTCCTTTTGTGCCTACTGGGACTCGCGCTGTTGCTGGCATTCTATGAGAGACTGGTGCCTTTGAAGGTAGAAAGAGAGAGAGAGAGAGAGAGAGAGAGAGAGAGAGAGAGAGAGAGAGAGTCTCGATGTCTTCAGGTCGTCTCTCGCAGCAAGACCAACAGTGAGACCAGCGACAATTGCGAGAAGGGAACACAATTCATGAAATGAAAAGTTTCATCTCTTTTTTCCGAAAGAGAACTTTGATTGATTCAGGATCTATCTCCGTTCTTTCACACTTTGCTTCGCTATGTACAGACTGTTCATTTGTTTCCTATTGCCAGAGTTTTACGCCTACGTGATAAATTATTTTCGAAAAGTCATAGTAGACGTGGATATAATGTTGTTCAAATGAATGCCAACAACCGACACATAAATCATTTCCACAACGGACGCATGAAATGAATGAAGTTTGTTGTGATAAAATAAGATATTGTTAATTAATACGGATCAAAGACGAGAGATCAGATCATTGTTGATTTCAATCCAAAAATAGACGCATGATTCATTCCAAAACGGACGCATAAATGAAATGTTTGTTGTGATGAAATGTGAAATTAATAAGCATGAATAAGAGAATATTGTTATTTTTCAAAAAAAAACATATTATGAACCCATTTCTGCCTAGTATCAGTATTAGAGAGCACAGGTAAGTTCGTCTTTCGATTCCTTTCCCATATTATATTCAATCTATGTTTCGTTCATTATTGTATAGGTGTGTTAAAACACGCCACATGTTATGCGATGAATACTTTATAATTGTAATTGTTCTATTCATTCTTTAATACTGTTATAGTTGTTTGTTGTTAGTTTCCTGTTTTATTCTTCAAGGCTTCGTTCTGCCGGAACGATAGCTAGTTTATTATTTGCTTTGCTTTTGGTGCCTTATCCCCTTTATCAGGTGTTCCCTCCATTCATTCCAGTCTTATCTCAAGATCATGTTGATACATTTCAATTCCATTCAATTCATTCAGATGCAGCGGAGTAAGCCAACGAAGGGAGCGTCACCAAGTCAATTCTACAGGTTTCAACTATTATATTTGTTCAACCCTCACTTTCATACACAGAGTCATTCACTCACAATATTTATTCAAACAACAATTCAGCATTCACATTCTAGTCCACATAGTACGGCTTCGGCTCGTCGCTCAGATCATCTTGGAGAACTCGTCCTCTCCCACGAAGGATCCGTCGGAGTGGAAGGCTCTCGGGCAGAGGGCTGAGCAGTGCGGTCTTCGGCAGGCACGGATCACGCAGCGAGCGCCGCGCTTGCACCGATGGTCTTTGTCCATCTGGTACGCACACAGCTGGCAGAGACGCTTTCCAAAAGTTTCCAGCTTTCCAAAAGTTTCCAAACTGGCGGCGGTGTGCTTCCTTCGTCGAGTACTTCGTACAACATTGTGTCCAATGCCCAACGTGTCCTTGGCAGAGTGCACAGATCTCTTTGATCTTCTTGTTGGCAGGCTGGTCGTCCTCGGGGGTGTCCTTGACGCGCCGGTCGATCTTCTCGAGCACGATTGCAGTCTTCTCGTTGATATCTGAGAGGCCCTTCTTGGCGAGGTGAGCGAAGTCGAGGAGATCCCTCCCATTCACGGATTTTGTCCTCCCGGACTTGGTCATGCTTGCGTTGATGTGGCGCTTTAGCGTTGACTCCAGCGTCATGATCGATGCTCCGATAGTCGCAGCGGTCCTCTCTGATAGAATGAAGACCAATAGAATGAGTATGTAACTACTTATTAAATATGTATGGGCACTTTGTATATATTAGTAATAAATTGACATTTGTCAATTGAAAAAAAAGAATTATAATCGGTAAACAATCGATAACGATTAAAAGAGTCACCCCTGGCTACGACGAAACTCTCCCGCCTGACGCGATGGGCGGAGCCAGAAATTGGCATTGCGACCACAATTGACCGTGGAATATTTGTCTCTCCGGTATGCGGTATCCGTATTATTTTAATCAGAATTGAACAGAACGGATGGTCCCGGACCGACAACATTCCAATACATGAACGTAACCCATCCGGAAAGTATAAAAGCTCATCCGGGATGCAATCAAAGCACTTATCCGCACTTACCGGACTTGCGACCGTCAGGCGCGGTGAGTTCATGCGATGACAATTAAGTACTATAAGTACATCATCACCGTGTAATTCTACTACCGTAACCTGTGCCTCGCTACCGTACTTCTCCCTTTTCGAATGCTCGCGTAAATATGCAATAACATGTATTCAATAAATGAATCAATAATTCGTTTTACGTGTACTTGGTGATGATCTTGGGTGCGCACAATTTCATCACTTGCTGGTCGCGATTCGTAATGCTTGCACTCAAGACAGTGTTCGCACTAGCATTCTGCATCCAAGTCGCTCTATGAGAATGTGTATGTTTCTCTTTCTCTCCCCTCTCTCTATCTCTCTCTCTAACTCTCTCTCCTTCTCTCCCTTCCTTCCTTCCTCTATTTCTCTCTTTCTCCTCTTTCAAGTTCTTGTTTCTCGCGCTCGCCCCTGACCGCATCCAAACTTTAGGGCCCTTTTATACTCCGCCGCCGCCGCACCGCTCGCCGCTCGCCGCCGAGACGAGTATTCTCACCGCTCGCCGCTGGGAGTAGTCCACGGGCGGCGTACAAAAATATTAGGGTGCTCATAATTCGTGTTTTTTTCGAATACTAACTTTAACTTATGTTAAATCAATCAAAATTCTGTCTACTTAACAAATACATGATTATTGTACTCTCTAGTACACAATTTATGTTACTGTCTAAATCTCAGCACAGAAAGCTCAAATTGTACTGAAACTAGTATATTCTGAATCAGAATTGTGTATTGTTCCATAGGACAACAAAACTTATAAAACAAAATTATCATATTTGAAAACATTCAAGCACATTACCCTCGACGCAGCGGCGAAAATACTCGCGAGCATTATCGCCGCTCACGGGTCGGCCCGCTCATCGCCGCGCGCCTATATCGCTTGTCACAGTCGCGCGCCGCGCCGCGTGAGAATCTTCAAAGGCGGTTTGCACTGACTTTGCACTCTGAAATGGCGGCCGCGCTGCGCGGGCTCATGCGGCCCGTGCCACTCGCTGTGACAGCGGAGAGCGATCAGCCGGCCGAGCCGTGCCGCTGGAGACCGCTAGCGGTGGCGGCCACGCTCTCCGACTATCATTCATCACGTCAACCAGGCGGATTTACGAGAGCTCGAAGCGAGGATCGCCTTCGTTCAAGATGTATCGATTGATTGGTTATTGATTGCTTATCGATCGCTTTCAGCTAGATGATAGCCCCATTAAAACAGATAAAAATTCAATGCTTTGGGTTAGTAGCGTTTCACGGGTACTCTTTTTTATCCCTTTTTGCTTGTTTTGTTCGTTGATTCATTATTTTCTCTGTCATATAGAATCACCGAACGCCGCTTTCTGTCTACCTATAATAATAATGATTGTTTTTTCCATAAAACAGTCAAGCACTGAATAAGGATAGTGGGGATGGTTTGGTCGGTCGATGTGTCGAGCAATCCAAGTCCACACACCGCAAGGCGACACTGCAGCGCGCCCCTCAGAGACACAAAGTGCTTGTGTGAGACACGCGCTCCCGGTAGAAAGCAGGCTGAAAAATGAGAGCAGGGAAAGCCTGCTACGAGACACTGCATTCAATGATAGTACTCACGCGATATACTAAGCCTAATGGGGTCATCTAGAGGGTGGAGCAAAACAACTATATTGAGAGCAGTTTTGAATTTTTTTTTCGACAATCGATAATCGATTGAATATCGATTTTTTTCCATAGCGCTTCCATAGCGATTCCATAGTGCAGCTGCTCCTATTCTCCACTATCTGCATGACACACATTCAGGAGACGTAGATACTGTAGATTACTGTAGGTACAGTACCTCCAAACTACTGTACTGTCACAGTCGCTGACTACTTTCCGCTACCCGCTATGACGTGACGGACAGAAGCGACGTGTGAGATCGAATCTGGTCACATGAGCAGTGTTTACGTCATTTCAAATTCACCCTCGCTGTACCGTGGTGCGTACACGGATCCAAGCGCCCGCCGAAAACCGGTTGCAATTGTTTGTTTGTTTTTCTGACGAAAGATCGTTCATCTATCTGGGCTTCTGAGAGACCATGTTATGTCAATTCCTAAAAAATCAAAACACGCCATTGCTCACAAACACTTTATTCGCACACAACTCGAACGGACAGATGTGGAACACCCGCAATACCAATATCTAAACAGTGTCTATCCGCAACTCTATTAAACATAACTTCTAAACGTCTAATAGTAGAGGGTGACCGGCTGGACGATCGCTTCCCCTCCGCCTCCCTGCTGCCGTGCGATCAGCTCCCCCTCGATGACGACGCGACGGCGCCGAGTCTTGCCGTCTTTGCCCACCACAGTCGCCGGCATAGCGCGGCCCGTCGCCGCCACAGCCGCAGCAACGTCTGGGGACGGAAACTTGACCGGCAGATGACCGCTCATCTTATGCGCAACCAGGTCCTCATTCTCGTTCACCACAATCGCGTCGCGCTGCATTGCATCTCCATTGTGGAGGAACAGCCTCTGAGCGGGGTTGGCGGGAAGGACCGTCGTCGTGGTAGAAGGACCGTTCGTCGTGGTAGAACCGGTCGTCGTGGTAGAAGGACCGTTCGTCGTGGTAGAAGGACCGTTCGTCGTGGTAGAAGGACCGGTCGTCGTGGTAGAAGGACCGTTCGTCGTGGTAGAAGGACCGTTCGTCGTGGTAGAAGGACCGTTCGTCGTGGTAGAAGGACCGGTAGTCGTGGTAGAAGGACCGGCCGTCGTGGTAGAAGGACCGTTCGTCGTGGTAGAAGGACTGTTCGTCGTGGTAGAAGGACCGTTCGTCGTGGTAGAAGGACTGGTCGTCGTGGTAGAAGGACCGGTCGTCGTTGTAGAAGGACCGGTCGTCGTTGTAGAAGGCCCAGTCGTCGTTGTAGAAGGACCAGTCGTCGTGGAAGAAGGACCAGTCGTAGTCGTCTTCGGTGCGGGATCGGCGGGAACGTCCTCTCTTTCTCGCCTGATCTCTTCCTCGCGCTCCCTCGCCTCATCAACTATCTGAAATCGATCGATAAGCAATCGATAACCGATCAATCGATACATCTCGAACGTCGGCGATCTTATCTTGGAGCTCTCGGATATCCCCCTGGTTGACATAGTGGATGACGGTCGCCTAGAAGGAGGGGGAGACGGTCAGAGGAAAAATCATCGTTGTGCCACGGAGATGAGGGGACGGGAAGAAAAAAAATGGACGGAAGGTGGGAGGAGGGAAGAAGAGAGAGAGAGAGGAGAGGAGAGGAGAAAGAGAGAGAGAGAGAGAGAGAGAGAGAGAGAGAGAGAGAGAGGGAGAGGGAGGGAGGCACGTACGGATAGGGCGACTTGGATGCAGGCAGCTAGCGCGAGCAGCGTCCCGCGTGCGAGCATCGCGAGTGAATGACGGTTGGGGGGGGGGAGACAATAGGCAGGAGACAACTGAGGTGTCTAGACAGTCACGCCACAAATACCATTTGCATATCTTTCCAATCTCTCAACAAATTACATAATCCAGTCCTGCACGATTTACGTTGCCCGCAATTGTGGTTTCCGGTGCGCCCATCTTGCGAACAGTCATTCCGAACACAGGACGCGAGTGAAAAGAGGGGTTGGGGAAATGAAATCAACGAATCATCTCTTTAGCAGTTCCCGCAAGTGGAAACATTTCCACGTTCTCTCGATACTCTCACGCGTGGGTCGCAACAACTAGCTTCGTCGATCGATAAACAATCGATATCAATCGATAATCTCGCATCGAAAGATTGCGCGTTGAAGTAAATGCGGCATTCTCGCTGCTGTCGATACTCACTGATCTCTGTAGGATCAAGAAATTAACTGACAACTTTATACCACACCTGTGGAAAAACACACACATTTCTAACATAACTGATTTTTGATCGGTCGCTTTTCGTGTTTCTATAGTAATGAGAAAGATCGGGGGGCGGGGTCAGGATGGGCGTGGCCTAGCCGGCAATGAACGCGTCGGCCAGCTGGCGGATGACGTCACCAGAGTGCTGGATCAGCGGTTCAAAGACGAGCAGCGTGGAGAAGTGGAACGAAGTGCCGAGCAGAACCTGTAAAGTACAGTAGCCGATTTTAAAGTACAGTAACCCGTACCGAGATGGGCAGGGCGGGCATGTGTCCCTCGCCGGCTATGATGTGCAGGGTGACAATCACTCCCAGAATGACACCGACCGCGGCGGCAACGGTGGCGGCGATCGAACCTGATGTATACGGTAGCGTGCAGTACGGTTACGGTAGAGTACCGTAGACTAACAATCTTTTGGCTACTTTTATGGCCTAAGGTTATCAAAAACGGTACTGTACGGTTTCACAGTTACGGTACATTGAAAGTGCATACGGTATATTCAACAGAGGGTTACTGTAGTACCCGAGCAGGCGGCTTTTCCGACGAGGATACTGTAGAAGACAAAGTCGCCCATGCCCAGTCGCAGCGAGCTGTCGTTCAGCGCGTCAGCAGCGGTAGGTCCGATGGGCGTGGCCTCGGTGGGCGTGGCCTCGGCGACATGGTCAGAAAACGACTCGCATGTGGACGCGCTAAAATAGTGAGTTTAGAAAAACAAACACAACAATTTGCTTACTCGGTGTCGCGGTCTCCGCTGGATTCCTCCTCCTCCTGTTCCTCTTCATCCTTCACCTCTCCCTCCTGCTCCTGCTCCTGCTCCACTCGCTGCTCTCCGGCCGAGAACATGACGAACTTGAGGACGTTGTCGCTGTAGTCTTGCGCCTTTTCCAGCACCACCTTCAGAGGGCCTTGAGGAGCCAGCACCGCGAAGCAGTCTGCAATGGATGGAATAAAGTCTCTCTCTTTCTTTCTCTCTCTCTCTCTCTCTCTCTCTCTCTCTCTCTCTCTCTCTCTTTTTCTCACAGGCAGGTAGGTGGTGGGAGAGAAGAGAAGGCGCGCGTGTCAAACGCAAAAACATTTGATTTTGCACACTAGCGGTGCGTGTATCGAGGCCGGCACAAGGGCTGATCTCAGATTCTTCGAAACACCATATTCAGAACGCTTTACACAGTTTCAAATTTGAAATTCCCAAATCAAGTGCGAAGCTAATAAATCGACAAAACACCCACCCCAGAGAATGATGCATCCCAGCACGAACCAGGGAGTGTGCGCCGGGAACACTGGAAAGGTACTGTATGTTACCGTAACCTACGCTATATACCGTACCCCTGAGATAGAAGAGTGACGAGAGCGCGCAGTTGACGACCACGTAGGACTGGTGCAGGAGGAGCGAGGAGCGCGAGAAGTAGGCCTTGAGAGGATTTCTCTCTCTCTCTCTCTCTCTCTCTCTCTCTCTCTCTCTCTCTCTCGCTCGCTCTCTCACTCTCTCGCTCTCTCTCCCCACCACTGCGCCGAGAGATCCATAGATGAGGGTTCCCGCGCAAATGTAGACGTAGTTTGGCTCATCGTCGATGTACTTCTTCCAAGAGTCCCTGAAACGAAACATTGATTTTCTTTTTTTTAGCCGGTTGAATCCGTATTCCTCCTAGTCGAGAACAAGATGGGGTTCTTGGTTTACGACAACGTCAGCAGAGGGAGTTTTGGGTTAGATCTCGTCGGACGTCTTGAATTCCGTTCTTGAGTCCGTAGATGGTGCTGTGACGCCTTCTGGCTACCATGAGAGTGGATTGCCACACCACAGGGGCTGGGTGAAAAGATCGAACCAGCGACCGTGAAATTGAGAGACGAACGCTCTATCCACTGAGCCGCGCCCCGGCAATTCAGACATTCTATATTCGAAACCGCTCAGATGAGCGGGGCACTGGGCAACCAAAAGTCGTCCGCGGTCCTCAAGCCTAGGGCTTCTTCCCGCTCGCACCCCGCTCCTTTCCCGTTCATCGCGGTTGGAGAGTCTCCAATTTCAAGGGGATGGCGAAATACATACTACAGAAATGATCCTGTGAAGTATGATCTCAGCCAAACAAACTCAGCCAGAGCTTATCTGGAAGCGCAGAGTACAACTCGCGCCGGGTTTACACAACACTTTACAAACTACCACTAACATCAAAAACTGCGCAGAGACTCCGAACAGTAGCAGTAGGCACGAGAATCCCAGCCAAGCCTCGACGAGTCGCCTGAAAGGTTAATGTATCATACCGTATTCAAATTCACATTACCGTAACCCTATTGCAAACTACCGTACTACTCACTTGCAGTTGGACAGAACGAGACCGAGAACTGCAAACGAGACTAGCGCCAGCACGATAATCGAGATGAAACCGTTCGCCTGAAAAAAACAATGCCTCAGTGAACCTACAGTACTCCTGACCAGTCCATCGGTGACGTCACTTCCAGTGGTCCAGTTACGGCGTGAGTCGAGCAGATAGAACGCAGAGTTCTGAAATCAGTTCTACCGTAATACTAAATTCAATCTACCGTACTCAAAATTCAAAGTACCGTATACCTTGTCGTCGGTCTGACAGTCGTAGATGAGCACCCAGCCGGCGACGGTCAAAGCCATGTTCACAGAAACTGCCAGGAGAAGCCAGCGGAGCTGGGTACGGTAGAGTACAGTAGGAGAGAGAGAGAGCGAGGGAGAGGGAGAGAGAGGGGGATACCTTGATGGTTCCGGCAGCAATGTTGCCCACGGTAAGGTTATCGAGAGACAGCATGGCTGCAAAAAAGTATGAGAGAGAGACAGAGACAGAGACACGGTTCACCTCGCGACCGCGCGGCGCGGAGGATGCGAGAGGAAATGACAACGCCTTTTTTGAATGTCACGTGATGATGCTGGTCGATGACGTCATCTTTCCGAAAATGTTCTTTTCCAAAATGATGTAGATCGATCGATCTTGGATTCCAAAATCCAACATACTTCACGGGTTTGTTTCACTCTTTTCATGAGTATTACAGAGAGTAAAATCTGAAATCGCCAGCGGGCGGAGCTGGGTGTGCTAAATGTAGGCGTGGCCGCATACACTCTGCCAGGCGCTTCGTACATTCCAGATACTCGTCTCGTCTCACCCACACCTGCTAGCTTGCCTTGTAGCATACGTTTAGCATTCTTCAACGTCACTAAGTCACTAGTCTGTCCTGTCTTCTAGCAAGAAACTATTCTGTTACATTTCAGAGTTTTAGAGAGAGAAATGTACGTTTTCTCTGCCCACTACTACGTGACTTATCTCAACGCCGGTGTTTCCGTTCTCATCAATGCACTGTTTATCTATTTCATCGTCACAAAGGTACTTTTTTATATTCTAACAGGGATTCAATGTTATAGACGCAATGTGATATGGGCAAGTACAAGTATCTGCTTCTCATGTTTGCTCTGTTCGATGTCTACTACGCTATGATCCACCTGGTTGTGGTTCCCGTAAGTCTTTTTCGAAAAGAGAGAAAATCTCGACGTTTCAGGGACTTCACACATTTGGCTCAGGCTTCATCGTGTTCACAACGGGTCCGTTTTGGAGAGGAGACCTCGGAGGATATCTAGTTAGTGTAACGCGTATTTTGTCATCGCCAAATTTCAGGCGGCACTGTTCTGCGCGGTATTTTCCCAATCATTGGTCCTTCTTGCGATTCATTTCATGTATCGCTATGTAAACATATGCAAGTAAGTAAAGCGGTCAGAACACTACACTGTTAACTTATCACAGATCCGACTACATGTATATCTTCGAGAGTCCTCGATACATTATACTGTTTTTGGGAGCAGCCGTTCTTCTTCCACTGGACTATTTTCTCACTTGTCTTCTTGTTTGGGCGACTGATGAATACAGGTTGGAGAAGGGAAAGGAATGGTAATCACAGAGTACTCACAGATCGTACCTTCGAGCAGACATTTTCAAGCATTACCACGAGGACATTTTCAACATTGGCTTTGTTGGGCCATTGTATAGGGTAAGTGGTATGTATCCGTGGCATTCTTACGCCAAATAACAACCGGTACATTTCTTGGTACTTCGGACTTCGCGTGAAAACGAAATTTTTCTCATTTAGGTAAAACGCGATAATGTCTCAGTTATATATTGGCACGACATTATAGCCATTGGAAATCTCTTTCTCATTGTTCTCTTTACTTACGGTAAGTCTCACACCACACAGTGCAATTTTCATGGGGGAACGGGAGAAAGTTCAAAGTTTCTTTAAACCTGTAATGTAATGCTATTCGGGAAGTTTTCGGGTTATTGAAGAAACTGACCTTTTTCGTTTGTAATTTGTATAAATACAATTTCATAACTTGTGGTTCAATAAGAATGTACTATTTGTTATTAGTATGTATACAATTGCATAACTTGTGGTATACCGAGAATGTACTGATTGTATTCGTATAGCAAGTATTTAAACCCAAAAAGAAACCATTTCCAAAGTTTTAAAAACGATTGCAGCCGTGATAATGTTTTGCGGTGTGTCAGCGTACACCCGACTCAACAAGATCAATCTCTCTCCCAAAATGAGGCTGCTACAGAGACAGCTCTTCAACGCGCTCGTCACACAAGTGGGTGCGGGTTCTATTATAAGCACGGTCCTGCTTGGGTTAGCGCGCCAGAAATTAGCGCGCTCAAGCGCTTGCTGGCTAATTCGCAAAAGGGCACGCGTCGCGTGTGCCACGGCGCGGTCAGATCCGGGCCGTTATAAAGATGAGAGGAGTATGCTTGCGATAACCGTGGTTTCTCGCAGACTGTGATGCCGACGTTTCTCTGCTTCCTCCCAGCAATGGTCACTTTCCTCGCTCCCCTATTCGAAGTGCCCGTAGGAGGATTCAGCATGGCAGTGCAAATGTGCCTCAGCTTTTATCCTGGTGAGGCCCAGCTACAGTATTATCTCAGCACCACCTATTCCATTCCAAACCTTTTTTCAGTTTTCGACCCGATTGCCGGTCTCTATTTCATCGGCGACTATCGTCGCGCACTGATAAAGTTTGTTTGTGTGTGCAGCGTACACAGCCTTTTCACTACGGTTTCAGCATGTTCATCAGACAACGCGCAGCCGTTGCGCCGCACGTGCCCGCAATTTGCGGAAATCCGGTAAGACGCAAGATTGAAGGTTCTTACTATCATATCATCATTACGTCCGTCAGAATTGTGTAGAATTGTTGCGTAGGTTAGAATTGTTGCAGCCATTCACACTGATTCACAGAGCAGATTGACCAGATATCTGATACTTTTAGTTTAACAGATGTTTGAAGTCATATTTGCAGCCGTCTTCGATGATGTCGTCGTACACGTGTGTGCAGAAGGAGTTCCGACTGCCGCGGGCACTGACCACCCCGACAACGTCTCACGGCTCCCGCGAGAGCAGGCTGTGATGCTATGAACAGAATGCATCGTGAATAAATCAATCATGAAACAATCTCATTCATAAGCGTACAGTGAGATTACACTTTCCAGGATCTCGCTGTCCAACCTACCCACCGAGGTTGCGTACTGTTTAAAAAAAGGTGTCTTTTGCGAGTCATCCGTCACTTCCGGTCAGAATTCTGCGGCTGAATTTTTGGATCAGACTCTCTCTCTCTCTAGGCTAAGGGCTGCCTACAAACAAATCAAATCAAATCAAATAATTTATTCAGAATCGTCGTAGATATCGTAATAGTTTACGGCGCTGATCCTGCAATCGCCTTGCTCCACTCTTCGGGGTCTCCTCGTGCCAGTTGAATCCACTCAGCTCCGATACGTCCTCCTCGTGTCAGAACTTCCTTCAGGTCGTCGCACCAGAACATGTAGGGCGCTCCAACCCGCCTTGTCTCGCGGGTACCATTCCGTCACTCTCCTCGACCATCTGTCCTCTCTCGCCATCTTCTTCGCCCACGCCGTCTTCTTCTTTCAGATAACTTCTCGAACATCCTTCAGCACTCGATCCAGCAGCGTCACTCCTATCATCGCCCTCTCCATCCTTCGTTGCACTCCTTGCAACTTCTCCTTCTGCTCCACTTTCAGGCACCATGTTTCGGCCGCGTACGTCAAGCTCGGCAGGATACACATTTTCCACACTTTCCTCTTCATCTTCATATTCACATTCTTTCGCGTTAGAAAAGGCCTGTGCAGGTGAAATGCCGCCCATCCAGATCCTATTCTTCTTTGCAGCTCCTTTTCATCTTTCTTCACTGTCACCATTGAGCCCAGGTAATTGAACTCGTCCACTCGCTCCAGCAGTTCTCCCCTTAGCCTTAGCAGCAGATCCTCTCGTGAACCGTTCGACATGTAGACAGTCTTCTTTTTAGAAATGCGAAGTCCAAATGCAGAACTTTCTCTTTCAATGTCGTCGAGCATCTTCTGCGCCATCTGCTTGCTCTTCGCAACGATAATGATATCATCAGCATAACGTAGATGACTCATTTTTTCTTCATCGATCTCCATTCTCAGTCCAGTCCACTCGTCGAAGTTCATCTTCCAATATAAATATTGCGTTGAACAGTGCAGGACTCAGCACACATCCTTGTCGAACTCCTCTTTGTACGTCTACCTCAACAGGAAAAAAATCCATTCAATCTTTTTATGGTAGACATAGCAGGGGTGTGGGCCGGCTCGAATAGCTTTTTCTTGGCAAGCGTCTCCTTGTACAGCTTCCACTTTCTCCTTTCTCTGTATTCCTTCAGCGATATGCGGAGCGCCTTGTACCTTGTTAGTTACAACTAGAAAGATCCTCGACCGCGAATCCGGTTTTTCCTACAATTAAGTGTCGAGAAAATGTGAGTTGAGTCGTTTTAGGCTATAACCGGGTGCCGCTCGCGTGTTAGTGGAAATTGTTGTCATCTTTCTCACTCGGCAACCACGCGCTATCTGATCTAGGTTTGCGATGAGCTGTGAAAAGACAGACAAATGAAAGCGTGCGCAGTGATTGAGAATTGAGATCAAATCTACGTGCACACTTCATTTCTTTCAGAGAATCATGTCTTTCACATCCGTAGCATCGTGTATCTAGGCCTCACTCTCACACACATACACTATTCATCACCTAGTTTGGATACGGGCGTTGGTATGGTGAGAGCGCGGAAGAGAGAGGGAGAGAGAGAGAGAGAGAGAGAGAGAGAGAGAGAGAGATGATTGTCCTCACCGCGCAGTGAGTCGTTGCGTGGAACACAAACACTGGCTGGGGTCAGGGTGCGAGAGAGCGGCGAGAGAGCGTGCCATATTGGGAGACGCAGAGGTCGCATTGTACTCGTCTTCTCATGCGACCATCGATCCCTCAGACACACCTGATTCCGTTCACCTCGCAATTTGCATTTCCGCCCCGCTGACTCGACTCTATAGCGTTTTGATTGTTGGTGAGTCAGCGACTCCTTATCTCTCTTGCTCTCACCCCCACTCTTATCCATAGCCATTCGATATCGCTGCGTTTTGAATCATAAACCCTTTTCAGAACACTTTCAGACTTCTATTCATCGTGTAATGCATGAACGCATACCATAAAACTGCGAGACCACAATACCTCCGAAACGCCGTCGATAGTACAGTGCTACGAACCACAGAGAGAGCTATGCGCGAGCCGGACCGGACACCCAAGGTACATCTTATTGTTTTAACTGTCTACTCTTAGAAAAGAGAGAGAGAGAGAGAGAGAGAGAGAGACCCTCCTTGTTTCCAGCCGGGTCGCTTTGTGCCCGTTCCTCTCACCAACTGGGAGACGTGGCTGCATCGCGCCGTCTGGATCTCGCATGCTTTCATAGCCTTCCTTGTATCCTACCAAGTCTCACACGGCTTCATAAAACAATGGATACAGCACTTTCTACAGCCCACGAGGTAGCCATTCCTTAATAACCAACAGTTTAGCGCTCTCACATTGCCCAACCCCCACTGCGCGACGTGGCCTAGTGGCTAGCGAGCGCGGCCGGCGCGCCTAGGCTCGCTGGTTCGATCCCCTCTCCGTAAGCACGTTGATAAGCGGCGTTGCACCACTGTGCCTCATCGTGGTTATACCGTGCGAGATAGTTGAGGGCTTTACCGGCGGCCGGATGTTACATCGCTGAGTCGTTAAATATGATCCACTACATTTTTGCGCAACTCCACTTTGCAGCTACCCGTGGCTGACCAGTGTGAAGATGGATCTCTCCGATTCGGAGTGGATCTACTACCGGAAGTCGGTGGTGCATCTGATCGGATGCTACGCACTCAACTCACTCCTCTACTACTCCCTGCCTCGTGTTCTTCCCGCAAGCGTTTCACGATGGGCAGTCATTGTTGCGGGAGTCGCCACCAATTTCATGATCGCCAGGTAAGAGAGAGAGAGAGAGAGAGAGAGAGAGAGAGAGGGGGGGGGGGGAGAGAGAGAAAGAGAGAGAGAGAGAGAGAGAGAGAGAGAGAGAGAGAGAAACTCTCTCTCTCCAGCCCCACCTGTATCGGCGTGCTCTCGCTCTTCTCGCTGGTGCCGCTTTCGCTCACCCTGCTCACCCGCTCGCAGTGGCCTGCCTGGCTGCTGTGTATCACATTCATCCTCACCGCAAACGACCACCTCCCCTTCACCTACACCTCCTTCATCTACTACAGGGAGTTCAACATCTACCTCTACGGAGCCATTCGAGTGAATATTAAAGGGTTTTTTTTCGATACAAGCGTGTGAATGGTTTCAGATCCTCAACCTGTGCATTCAACTCACCCGCGATCTCTCGTCCGCCCCGTCGACTCCGTACACTCGCAACTATCTACAACTCGCTCTCATCTACCTCACATATCTCCCCTATGGAATGACTCTCATAGTTCTATTCGACGATTTCTCCAAGCAGTACACTGAACGAGAGAAGAGGATCGCGACAGGATCACGACTGACTGAGAATGTCAAGTGAGTGAGAGAGAAGGAGAGAGAGAGAGAGAGAGAGAAATGCATCGACACCCTTTCCTATTCAGATCCCTGATCTCCCGTGCCTCCCGCCTTCTTCTCTGGTTCTTTGTATTCGAAGCTCTTCTTCACTTCATCCACGTCAATGCCTTATTCCAATCGCCTTTTACTATCATCAACAGTCTCAACAATTATCAAAGTGAGAAACAACATAAGATGTTTGCGCTCACGAACCACCACTTTCAGTTTCATGCGTATCATATGTGTGTGGACAATTCTTCCACATCAAATACGTGATCATCTTCGGTGTTCCCTCTTTCTTCGCTCTCGTCGATGGAATGTCTCCTCCCGCGCCTCCCATATGCATTTCCCGTGTCTCCAGATATTCACGAATGTGGAGACACTTCGATGTCGGGCTATATCAGTTTCTCAAAAACCAGGTGAACTATTGAACAAATACCACAAACTAAACCTATTCATTTGAAGGTATATGTGCCAATTCTCACGTCTCCGATAGGAAAGCATCCACTAACAAGACTTTTATCTCTTGTTTGCGTGTTTTCTGTAGTGTTGGCGTGGCATGGAACACGTTCGCATTACATTTACTGGGTTATCCTCTCTGCATTCGAGCTGATTATTGAGAGAATTGGAGCCAAACTTTGGGATACAGTACAGTTTCAACAAGCACGACAAAGTATCGGCGAAAAGACAACACGAAGAATTGTAGCACTCGGAATGCTATTCACAGTTATTCCAGGTAAGGATTGTGTTTTAAAAAAAGGCAAACATTAATTCAGGCATATTCGGGGTATTCTTCTTCCTTGGTCAAGAAGGAGTGGGTGAGATCGTATTTCAACGGGTACTAGTGGAAGGAATGAAGGGCATCATGACATTGGATTTCCACATGTTAGTTCAACAAAAGCAACGAAATGGCTACAAAAATTCTTTCAGGTCAATTACGCCAGGACTGGTCTTCTTGCACCTACTAACATTAGGCTACTTCTACAACAACTACTGCTTAGATTTTGATATGAAGAATAAACTAGCTTGAATAAATACAATCCACCTTAGTGCATATGAATCAATTTCACACATACACGGAACTAATAACGAGGTTTATTCCCATAAGAAATAACAAGAACAATAGGCCAAAGGCCAGTGCTGACTTATCCTCCCTTCTTCTTGGACACTCCGACAGTACGTCCCTTGCGTCCAGTGGTCTTGGTGTGCTGTCCACGCACACGGAGTCCCCAGTAGTGGCGGAGACCGCGGTGAAGGCGAATCTTCTTCAGGCGCTCGAGGTCCTCACGCATCTTGTTGTCAATGGCGGTGGAGAGCAGCTGAAGAATTGAATTTACAAGGATGAATGAGAGTTAGTAGTTTGTTGATTTGAAAAAAAACCCATAAGATAAACAATGTTAAGAGAACGGAGATCATTAAACATATATCGGGGGGAAATGTTCACCTGAGAGTACTTGCCGTCCTTCCAGTCCTTCTGCCTGTTGAGGAACCAGTTAGGGATCTTGTACTGAGAGGGGTTGGACATGACGGTGACGATCTTCTCGAGCTCGTCCTCGGTCAGCTCTCCGGCGCGCCTGTTGACGTCGACGTCGGCCTTGCGGCAGCAGACGAAGGCGAAACGGCGGCCAACTCCCTGAAAAACGTACTTGCAAACCATTCAGAGAACAATACGTACTGTGAGAGTTACCGCTCAAACAAAAGCTCATTTCAAAACAAACTAAAACAAAGACTAACCTTGATAGCGGTGAGGGCGTACGCGATCTTCACGTTACCGTTGATGTTGGTGTTCATCACACGATGAATGTGCTGGAAGTCGGCAGGAACAATCAACGACATGTTTGCCGCTGGTATTTACCTGAAACACCGAGGAATAAAAAAAAGTCTCATAAACAAAAACACGGGCGGTTCTTGCACACAACGAACATGAGGTGCAAGAAGATGAACCGTGCCGAATAACGTTTTTTTTCAGAAAATTGAGAAAACGCGCTGAAAATGATTATGACGAACATGACCAGGTGAAACCAGTTGCACACACTACACTGATATCAAAAACATAATTGAAAAATAACGACGTCCATCACATACGTGTAAAAAGTACCAAAAACAAGGAAAAATTTAAAATGTTCGTCTTACATTGGCTGATGATTACTGTAGCTGCTCGATGTTAAGCGTTGCAGGACCCATTTTGTCTCCAAAATTTGAACAAATTTTTAATTTCTATTATAACAAATTAATTTATTTTTGTTTCTCACGAAAATATAATTTGTTAAATATTAATCATCTGCCTAACTATAACTATTCACTTTTCGTATCAGTTTGTGCGCATAGTGTTAATTTTGCTCTATGGAGACAGTTTCATCGAATATTTATTTGGGTTTAACGAAATGATGAAATAAATTGAAATTTTCTTCACTTCTTCGCATATTTGTTTTCAAGAAAAAGTTTAGATTAACCATGAAAAACAACGAGAAAAATTTGCATAATTATTTTATTAACTATCGCTGCGAGACCATGCAGCTCGATTTTTCTTAGCTCCGCCTTTTTTCAGGGAAAAATAATATTATTTCAAGTTTTATCGAGATACCATTTATGTTTCTCATGTAATTAATATAATATTAGTTTTAAATTATTACGCTACATTTATTCTGTTGAACGATATCAAACACGATTCAAATATATTTCTCTTCGATTTAATCGCGACCTTCGAGCCAAGGCTTGCAATAGATTACGGTAGTGTGTTGGCACATTGCGCCTTGCAGAGACGCGCCGGAGGGCCGGCCGCCGCGATCAGACAGTTGACAGAGCGTCCGTACTTGTTACCTGCTCTCCACCTCCCGTGCGTTTGCGAGTTCGTACTCACTCCACGGGCCCTACGCTACAATGGGAAGTAAGTAAAGCATGTTTTCCTCCTTTTCAACGTCTTTCTCTCGTCTTCATGTCATCCTCTCACTATTGTGTACTTTTGTGAACTTCCTCAATCATCCGAAAACTCAATTTACTATTTCTTGGTATCACGTTCACATGTCTAAACTAAACCAACAAACTATATTCACCATATATGGACCTCAGTTAACCTGGAAAATACTCTCTGAAGTGACAACGTGCATACTCATCTTTCTTCCAAACTCTACAATCTTGCACTTACTCCATGTTTTCAGTCAAATTCTTGGAATTCGTGAAGCCGTTCTGCGGCTTCGTGCCGGAGGTGTCGAAGCCGGAGAGGAAGATCCAGTTCAGGGAGAAGATGCTCTGGACCGCCATCACCCTCTTCATCTTCCTTGTCTGCTGCCAGATTCCTCTCTTCGGTAAGTGTCTTTCAGATTCAGTTTGTCGATCAAACATACATGGAATGTTTTGATATTCCGTTTTCAGGAATCATGTCCAGCGACTCTGCTGATCCCTTCTACTGGCTTCGCGTTATCATGGCCTCCAACCGTGGAACCCTCATGGAGCTCGGTATCTCCCCCATCGTCACCTCCGGACTCATCATGCAGCTCCTTGCCGGAGCCAAGATCATTGAGGTCGGAGACACCCCCAAGGACCGCGCTCTCTTCAACGGAGCCCAGAAGCGTGAGTGGTGAAATGCAACAAGTTCTATCGATCAATTATGACCTTTTCCATTTCAGTGTTCGGTATGGTGATCACCATCGGACAGGCCATCGTCTACGTCGCCTCTGGACTGTACGGAGACCCGTCTGACATCGGAGCCGGAATCTGCCTCCTCATCGTTGTCCAGCTCGTTGTCGCCGGTCTGATTGTTCTGCTCCTCGACGAGCTGCTCCAGAAGGGATATGGACTCGGATCCGGAATCTCGCTCTTCATTGCCACCAACATCTGCGAGACCATCGTGTGGAAGGCGTTCTCGCCCGCTACCATGAACACTGGCCGCGGAACCGAGTTCGAGGGAGCAGTTATTGCACTCTTCCACCTCCTCGCTACCCGCAACGACAAGGTCCGCGCTCTCCGTGAGGCTTTCTACCGCCAGAACCTGCCCAACCTCATGAACCTGATGGCCACCATCCTCGTCTTCGCTGTCGTCATCTACTTCCAGGTGAGTCAATCTATCCCGTTTATATTTGCACATCTTATCTTATAACATTGCAGGGCTTCCGCGTCGACCTTCCCATCAAGTCTGCCCGCTACCGTGGACAGTACTCGTCGTACCCCATCAAGCTCTTCTACACCTCCAACATCCCCATTATCCTTCAGTCCGCCCTCGTCTCCAACCTCTACGTCATCTCCCAGGTGTGTATTAACTGTTGTACGCGAACGGTTAGTCGATAGTGAGGGCGCGCGTGGCTTGTTTGCAGTTGTACTTTTTCTGAGTGCAGTGCTGTCTCGGTAGCTAGAGGGGCGTGGCCTTGACCACGCGTCCGCTATGATGGAAACGAGATAGCGGGGCGCTTGTTGCGGTTGAAAGAGATTGTGGGGCTGTGCTAGTAGATAAGTGGGCCATATCCCTTTCGATGAGGTCACTGATAGACTGTATAAGCTGCGGGCAATAATTAGTGCAGATTCGGATCAGAAGATGGTGGAATCAACGAATTAGATCTGGGAAACAAGTTATTGGGAATTGTTAATACTGGTTATTTTTCAGATGCTGTCCGCCAAGTTCGGAGGAAACATCCTCGTCAACCTGCTCGGAACCTGGTCTGATGCGTCTGGAACCTACCGCAGCGTGCCCACCGGAGGAATCTGCTACTACCTGTCTCCCCCTGAGACCCTCGGCCACGTCCTCGAGGACCCCTTCCACTGCATCATCTACATCGTGTTCATGCTCGGATCGTGCGCCTTCTTCTCGAAGACGTGGATCGATGTGTCTGGCTCGTCGGCCAAGGATGTCGCCAAGCAGCTCAAGGAGCAGCAGATGGTCATGCGCGGTCACCGCGAGAAGTCGATGATCCACGAGCTGAACCGTTACATCCCCACTGCCGCCGCCTTCGGAGGTCTGTGCATCGGAGCCCTGTCGGTCACTGCTGACTTCATGGGAGCCATCGGATCGGGAACCGGAATCCTGCTCGCCGTCACCATCATCTACCAGTACTTCGAGATCTTCGTCAAGGAGCAGCAGGAGATGGGCGGTGTCGCCGGCATGTTCTTCTAATTTATTTTCCCCTCCCTTTCCCCTGTACACCTCTCTTCGGGTCCGCGCCTGCAACCACGGGCCACTCCCCACCCTTATTTATACTTTTTTACCCGCAGTCGATTTTGGCCGCTTTTGTAATTCGTCTGAGCGAGTGGACACGGTCCCGTTGTTGTCTGGTTATTAGATAAGATATGTTATTTATAATATGTGATTGTGTGCGTGATCGACATGTTTGAAATAAAGAAAGTTTAATTATTGCGCTTGGATTTTCCCTTGATGCTGAGGCGAGCGGGGGTGTTGGGCTGGAAGTAGGCGGCGACTTTGGTCGATCGGGACTGGAAGGGGTTGCATCAGATAGAAAGTGAGCGCAGGTGAAAGTGAGTACCTTGATGTCTTCATGTTTGCTTCGATACTCTTGCGCGAATCGGTGCTGTGCGACGATGACTGCGAAAGTGGCAGTGATCACCCTGGAATGATGACACATGTCATCGATTTGCAGTTCTATTGTGAGCTCTTCTCTCTCGCTCCCTAATCTCTCACCATATCAGCGTGGCAGTGTAGGCGAGAACTGCGACGGGATGGTATCCACTACTCATTCCGCCGCCCGCCCGTCGATCAGATTGGTTCAGCAATGATAAGCGCATTGTCGGACAAACCACGGCGAGACTAGCCCATCACACACGTGGCACACTCACATCACTCACGCGCCGCCACCATTCATTCAAAAACACACAAGACACTAGAGACCCATAAAATCAAATAATTTATCCAAAAAAAAACAAGTTTCAAAATCAATCACATAATATAGCAAATAGTGTTTGCGCTCTGTGGTGGGACGTAGAGAGAAAACAGGCATACGGGAAGGTGGGGGAGAAACCGATAATTGTCGAAATGATGGAGCGTGAGGAGGGTATGCGAAAGGGAGGGGGACAGGCGAAGGGGACGAGGAGCGAGGCGGTGGCGAGGGGCGGCAGAGTGCGCACGCGCAGTGACCCAGACCGCGGCGAGCCGCACGCCGCCCACACACCCCCACCCCGGCTCCTCCGCCCCCGCACACAGACACAGACACAGCGAGTATTGTACAGTAGAAGGGGGCGAGTCTCTGGCCGAAAGAGACCACCCTGATCTCTCTCATTCTCTCTCTTTCAATCTAGTCGTCTAGTCGAGGTACTGCGCCAGCCAGCGGAACCCCTCTCCGTAACCCTGTCGCCTCAGCACACTGCACATGAACACCTCCAGCGGGCGCGTCGACAGGTCTGAGCGAGAGATCTCGCCTGGAAAGGGAGAGAATGTAAACATGAACAAACAAACAATAAAAGGAATGAACCAATCAATCAATCAATACGCACCCTTTCCGGTGCACATGTGCTGGATGCCGAGGTGCCACTTGAGCTGGTCCTCGCTCAGCGCGTTCGGCTTGTCAATCTTGTTGCCGAGCACGAGCACCGGGGAGCCGGCAACCTGCAGGGGGAAACATGCAATCGATGTATCTCAATCTAACAATACAAAATACTACAATACAACTTGTTACAAATCACAAAAAACACAAATCCATCATCCAATAATAAATAATACAGACCTGCTCGTCGCGGAGGAGCGACTCGAGCTCCGTCTTGCTCTCGGCGATGCGCTCCAGATCGGCGCAGTCGACGAGGAACACGATCGCGTCGACGGCAGGGAAGTAGTCCTTCCACACGCGGCGAGCTGCAACATGGCGAGATTTAGGGTACTAACGGATTTCAAAGATCTTGAACTGGGAATATGTCAATAGCAAACATGTGCTTACAGTTCATCATAACCCAATTGACAATCAAAACACGTTTCCGTGATAACAATACAACAACCGCACCCTGGGTGTGGCCTCCGAGATCGAAGGTGGTGAAACGGATGCCTCCCAGCGAGAGCTCCTCGGAGGCTGCAACAGAGGAATAATCAAGGACGAATAGAAACCAGAATATAGATACAGCCCTACAGCTATCGTTGTGTGTTTTATTGCGCGTATCTCTGTTTGCGATTTTTGATTTTGGAATCATTCATGTCGCCAACACCACAATTCTCTGTGACGCAGTAGTGTTACACAGTGAAAACAAATCATGTAGGTATCTGCCAAATGCGATAATGGGGGAAACGTGACCACACCAACGCTATCAGTCTTCTCCGGTCTGACTCATGACTTTCCCACACTGACGCGTCGACGCTTCGCGCATTCTTACACTAACCGGATCAGCTGTTCCACCTGGTCCCCTAGTTATTCCTCTCACTACAATAAAGTGTTAACAAGTCTCCCGCTATTGTGGTGTGATCGCGGCGATAGTGATAAGAGAAGCAAAGAAGATTGATTGGACAGAGAGCGCACAGTGAACATTCCGTCAGTCGGAACCCGGTCAGGCCACAACGACACACGCCTCACGCATATATCAGACAAAGTGCATGGATTGATAGAAAGTGGAGTTGAGAGTGGAATCAGCTGACTGGGTATGTGCAGTACTACACGCCAATCTATGTGAGAGGAAAGGCTCGAATGTGGCGCGTGAGTGATCAAGAGTGTCACAAGATGCAATACTACGCCATGTAACTACAGTTGACTCATTATGTACCAAAAAAAGAAACCCAATCGATAAATCAATAATACGTGAATGCATACTCACTGGGGTGGAGGGTGGGCACGTGCTGCGCCATGCGGTCATCCTTGAGCATGTGCAG